>JAMBUN010000297.1:0-189635 GCA_030271035.1 Microascus cirrosus | reverse complement strand
TCTGACTACTACTCGTTATGGGCCGCCGAGGAGATCTACGGAACCTTTTTTGGGGGGGGGGGGCGGGCGGTGGGGAAGGAGGAACTCGAAGAGAAATGGAAGAGAGGCGCTGGGGGTCCACAGGGAGGCACGATTACTGCGGAACATTAAGACAGTGGATGTCCCGGAAGATGCCCGGTGGAGCTAGATGGCGCAACTTGGTAAGGGCTTGTCCGGACACAGAACGTTCCAGGTGCGGCCGGCGAGGAAGCCGTACTGGGGGGTGGCGAGGAGGTAGGGAAGACGAATGCGAAGATAACTTAAGAGATTGACGTTCTCCTTTGCCACTTGGGCGAGTACGACTCTCTAGCCGGAATGATGAGATCTGTGGGGACTCTCGAGATCCTGGGAAGCGAAGGTGAATCCTCAAGCGGGAGACAATGAGGTGGGAAACTAGGGATCCATTGATTCAGGCGGCATATTTCCACGTTTATATCTAAACCAACGGAAGATATGCTTTGATCGTCCTATGCCGCTCTATTCAGCAGCGTCAGTATTCTGCTCACGCTGTCTGATCCGAGGCTCACGCCGATCCGCGGTCAGCCACGGCACGCGATGTGTACAGGGCCGCCCTTGGGACCCGTGGATAAAAGGTGGGAAATGGTGGATTGGATAATGGTCATGATAGGGCTGTCTCCAGAGTTTCTCAATAGTTCAGTGTACCTGGTGTATTCGGGCTTCTATTCCTTCCATAGTGGGACGGTCGTAGCGGCCAGCACATGCGGGCGCGGTCAAGTTTGATACACTCTATCTCCGGTTTGGTGATTCGTCCGCTTGACGCAATGGGTGTTAGCGGGTCCGGCCACCCGGGCGCCTGTGCGTTGAAATGCCATGACTTTCTTGGAAGAACGTTCACTGACGCCTGAGATGGTCAGATCGCGACCAGAAGCGCAGAGACTTTGGCGATACGTTTGTTCACGTCGAACTCGACATGTAGATAACGGCTGTTTACCTCGAACCGGTCGAAATTCGGCCGGGCACGTTCTGGTTCGCTGAACAGCGCGGTGACTTCGGCGCGGGTGGCGGTGGCAAGAGACAGTCCCTGCACGAGTGTTGCTGGTCGCGGATATTGTCCGAAGGTTGTCTCTTGCTCATTAGGCTGGGTTCGTACAGTGACCATCTCGACGATGTCGTTTTTGAAGACTACTTCTGTTCCGGTCGGCTTGAACAGGTAGTATGTCGACTTCTCGTCATTAAAACCGAACTCCTCAACCTCCTACCAAGGCGACTACATCGAGGACTCGACTGTTGCCCTTACAGCGTCCTAGTGCATCCAGCATAACAGCCATCTCACCAGTGATTCTCTCCATATTCCCTTATCCCGATTCGCGCGGGATACTATGGTAATGGCCGCATCAACATCTTTGGCCGTGTGACCGGAGGCCAGCAGGCTACTGGCTCAGACCTGTCACGTCGCTCATCGACGTCTGAGGGGTTGCTTTCACGTGACACAAGCGTAGATATGCGACCTGACCTTCAATAGTGGGTCGACAAATGATCAACGGGCCCTATCATGTTCCGGAAAACGAAGCCATAGAAGGCGTGCGATGACGAGCCATGCTCTGTGGTAAAGCCGCCCACCAGTCGGCCACTCGGCGTTGTAAAGGCGAAACCAATCGAGCGACTTACATGGCGCGTTACACCCACACTGATGGATGCAATTCGCCCGCCAAATGAACGGCTGTGCGGAAGGGGTACGAGGACAGGCTTCGGCGGGTGTTTTACGAGAGACATGCATGCGCCGTTCAGGGGTCGAGACCCGGCGTATACCCGGAGGATGGTCGGGGCGGAAGAATTGGGTCATATGCGCGGACGACAGGATAGGGTCGCCAGGCGACGGAGGTTCGGTAATACGCTGAAATGCGTCAGGCGATGGCCTAAGGCACTACTTGGTTACGTTCCAAATATGGACTGCTGAATCGGGGCGGCGAAATGTATGTGAGACACCATCAGGCGCTGTGAAGTGGTGGTGGCGGAGGAAGGATGAGGTGGATTGTGGAGGGGGATTCCACTTCTCTACTCCACCATCCACCCCTGCGGGTGTGTTGGATATCGATTCAGGCAGCCAACCATCCCATGGTTGGCACCTTCAGTGTAGAGTGGGTGTCTTCACACCAAGACGGATACAGAGAAACAAAAAGGGGCGTTCCCGCATCTGCACGTGAGGAACATCCTTGGTGCCGTTTCATGTAGGCGAAGCTGTTGAGGGGTCCAGGCGCTAATACAGCCGGGGGACCCATCCGGGTGACTTGGAATTGGGTGGATTCTTAACCTTGGAGACCTTCTGCCTCAGCACTATGGCCAAATGAGGAGGGCGGTGTGCCTTGACCCCATTGACCCGAATGGAGATAGCAGAACGCCCAATGTCGTATATCCGCGCTGACCTGTCAGGATTGACGACGTGCAACGATCCACGGCGATCCCGGAGTGAGAATCCGCAATAGGGGAAGCGTCTCGGCGGTCGACATTCCGTTCCAGCGCCATTCAGCCGTTTTCAGACTGGCATCTGGCCTCGACCCCGTCAAGTGATCATCCTCCTGCAGCCCAGAGTGGCAAGCGCTGGCCGTTAAAAACCTGGGGACTGCAAATGAGACGATTGGATTAGGGTGATGAAGGCCACGGGTTGGTGACAAGGACTTGGGAGTGACTGGCGCATACAGTTGGCTGGCTGTTGGAGGAAGAGGCGTGTTACTCTCGAGGACAGTTCCGGTTCCTGCACGAAAGCAAAAGGGGCTCTTCGTTATCGGAATAAATGATTCTTGGAAGGTGGTTCGAGGACTTGGCTCCGTACGAATAATCCTTCGGGCGATGGTGATCGGAAGAGTGGTGATGGAGGTTCGCATCCACCCTGTCCAAATCTGCACTGGGCCCGAAAAGCAGGCATCCCGCCGGCCACGAACATCAAATAGCCAAAGTTTGCCTCGTATCTTCCGCCGCGGTTTTGAAACCTCAACTCTCATTCCTGTTCAAGCAGCCCTGGCAGGAGCTCCTGCCTCAGCGGCAATCAATGCAATTGCCCATGTGGATCGGCCTGCAGCTCTTATCGTGATAATGCATCCTGGTGGGGCCCACTGGACCAACTTAACTTGCGGAAGTAACGTCCCCTATCCGCGAAGAGAGGTCACGCCAAGGTTGGTCCTGCCTCTCCTAACTTCGTTATCCGTCACAGGTCATGAACAGCCAAAACAGCCGGCAGAAGACGGAGCGCCATTTAGCGGCGATGACGCAGCACGTCCCCAGAATCCGCGAAATAGGCAGAACGGTGCTCTTTCGGCTCTCCTCTATTCGCTGGCCGAAAGGTACTTGGAAATGCAACATCGAGGCCAAGGTACTGCTTTCGTAACATCCCACTTACTCAGTGCGGGCTTCAGTGCCGCATGCATGGGCAGGAGAAGATCCAGCTGCGCAGCGGCACGGCTTCTTGCACATTAGCGAGCCCCCAACGAGTCACGAGCCGCCTGGCAGACTTCTGTGGCCTTGTGACAGCGGTACCGCTCAGGACGCCTCCTTCCTTCATTCAGCCGTGGCACACCTTGTGATTGGCCGGCTCCAGTGCAGTCCTGTATCTGGTACTTTCGAGATCGCCTTCCAGGTTCCCTTGCAGGCGAGGACAGAGATCGGAGATTTCTGATTTCCCATCAGACGAACAAGATCAGGGTGTAAGAGCCTCTATCAAATGATCGCCATGACTTTCGCATGACGTCGTCGGCCAGGGCAACGGGACGACAACGGAAGTGATAGTGAGGCTTAGGCATTATATGAAGTGAGGTTCATGGAGCAGGGACCCGAAAGCATCTTGCGTCGTCGTGCCTCCCGACATCTCTCTTCATCATACAAAGGGCTCTATTATAGTTGGTAACAACACTCTTGGAAAGCCAGTCCTCCTGCGCAGAAAGTGGGAGGCTTCTCGCATGTTGGGAAGCCTTGTTAGCGAGACCTTAAGCTGAGTAGTAGCCGAGCAAAGAGCCACGGACGAATTGAAGGAGTGAAGCAGGTTCTAGATTGGAACCTCAGAACATGTCATCCTGTCAAAGAAGCTCTCACAAACGTTATGTACCACTTGCGCCATCAGCTATGCTCATGCATTGACTTGGTACGCAAAGCTGACTCGACGCGGGTGCTCGAAACGTATTAACGAGGTGCAATGACTGATTGGCCTTCGTAAAGCCTTGTTTCCGCATCTGGCTTCGGTGTGGTCGAAACTCAACGTAACTGACGGCGAGAGGCGTGCTTCTTGCGTGCTTAGGTGCTAAGTTTGGACCAAGTATCATTGACTCAATCAGTCACGCAAGAGGATGCTCTGGCTCCGAACTCGCACATGCCTCCCGCTCCTTCCGCAAGCGGCTCGAGTCGAGTGCCGAGCCGCCGAAAGAAGTGTTGTCGGCTGGCACCTAATCATACGAAATGCGCGGTGCATTGAAATACATTCGCTGGACATGCCACGAACTGGTACTGTTACTTCTGCGGCAGTTGCAGCGTACCGAACAAGTACCGTTGCTCCATACAGTGCATCCACCCTCCCCTGGCCGAAGCAGCAGCCGCCATCCCCGCCCAGCATTAAGTGCTCCTTAACCAAATCCCAAGTCACTTGCCAGTTTCCGACATTGACCTGAGAATTATCTCCAAGGAGAACGCAATTTCGCACTTTTCTCCATTGCATCAATCAAGCATCATTCGCATCACGGTTTATTCCAGGTCTGCCTTCCATTAATCCAGTCTCGTATCTTGAGCTTATCATTGCTGCCCTGCTGGGCGAGTGACATGAACACCGGGTTGACTCCGCCCCACGTCTGCCCCCCAGCCAGGTGACCACCGCTTTGGTACCTCCACTTTGTACCACCGTTGCTGCCCACCCGCCTCCACCGCCCAAACGCCATCCCACGGCGCCTTCCCGACCCTCGTCGCCCTCGCCGAATACGTCAAGGCGGTATTAGTCACAGCCACCGCTTTCCAACTTGGGCGTCTCTCGCCCTCTCTCTCCGAACCCTCTGTGCAAACTTCCAAACATCTCGCGAGCGCCAGGAGGTGATCCAACTACACTGTTTCTTATCACATTTTGTCATACTGCCCAACAGTCTCCTGGGTTACACGCCCACTGACCGCGTTAAACCCGACTCTTCGAGACTCGCTGTTGTTCCTCGTCTTGGGCCCCGTCGCCCCAAGCCGCTGGTGCTGCCTGCTGCTTTATCCGATCCTCACCCGCGACGCGCTCTGGACGGCTCCTCCTCGTTAGCTTGAATCTCTCTGCCTAGGCCAGGCACGCTTACCTGTTGCCGACTATGCTACCACCCGACTATCGAGCATAGACAACCCAGCAAGGCATCCGTGTACATGAATCCGACCGCCGCCGACGTCTTTCGAATAGAATAGGCCTTCGGGCTACTCTTCCGCCCCCCCCTCTTGCCCTCCCCACTCCGCCGCCTGACACCTCAACCAACACCATGGCGGAACAGCGGCAGGCCTCGTCCTCCGGGCGGGACAGACAGTACAACAATGCCCACATCGGCGATTTTGTCGTTGGTGCGGAGATTGGCAAGGGTAGCTTCGCTCAGGTATATATGGGATGGCATAAGGTATAACATCTCCGTTCTCTGCTGTCCATCACTGTTCCTGCATATCTGCTCTGCCAAACCGACTTGGATAGGTTATTCTAACCGGCCTTCTCATTAGGAGTCCCGAGGAGCTGTCGCAATAAAATCTGTAGAGGTGGACAGACTAAATAAGAAGCTTAAGGAGAACCTCTACGGCGAAATCAAAATCCTCAAGACACTTCGGCATCCTCACATCGTCGCCCTCCACGACTGCGTAGATTCAAGGTCGCACATAAACCTGGTTATGGAATACTGCGAGCTTGGCGACCTGTCCCTCTTCATCAAGAAGCGCGATAAGCACGCGACACATCCGGCAACATACGACTTGGCTCGGAAATACCCCTGCCCTCCCAACTCAGGACTGAATGAGGTCGTTATCCGGCACTTCTTGAAGCAGCTGACAAGCGCGCTCAAGTTCCTCCGGGAAAAAAACTATGTCCACCGCGATGTGAAACCGCAAAACCTCCTACTTCTCCCGTCTCCCGAATACCGGAGGATGCATCCCCGAGAAATCCTCGAAGCAAGCCAAGATTCGTTGAGCCCGGTAACTGGGCTGGGCTCATTGCCAATGCTGAAGCTTGCCGACTTCGGGTTTGCCCGGGTCCTCCCTTCAACTTCCCTCGCAGACACACTATGCGGATCGCCATTGTACATGGCACCCGAGATCCTTCGCTACGAGCGGTATGACGCGAAAGCCGACTTGTGGTCTGTCGGAACCGTGGTCTTTGAGATGGCTACCGGGCGGCCGCCGTTCAAGGCCCGAAACCATGTTGAGCTCCTTCGAAAGATTGAGTCGAACGAGGATGTCATTAAGTTCCCGCGGGAAACGGTCATGAGTCCAGAGCTCAAGGCATTGGTTAGAGCCTTGCTTAAGCGAAACCCGGTGGAGAGGATGGGCTTCGAGAAGTTCTTCGTCGACGACGTCATCACTGGTCCCATCCCGGGACTTGTGGAGGATGATATCCCAAAACCCGTGCCGCAAGAACCCAAACTCCCCCGCGCCTCATCCTCACGACCCAAATTAAGTACAGAGCTTTCCCGAGAGCCGCGGGAAGGCAGCGGTGCCTCGTCACCTCGGGAGACAGCGCCCCGATCTCCGATCTTAGACGACACTGGCCCACGCACACCACGACTGAGCCAAGGTGCTCGTGATAGTGGTGCGGGCTTGGGCATCCGCCAGCAACAGCAGGCCCCAGCCCCACCTGGCTCGGCCAGGACACGCACGATATCGGATGCAGCCAGCGCGCGGCCTCGAGACTGCAACGCTTCACCACCAGCGTCCCTCCTGAGCGAGCATACCCTCAAGAAACGGGGTCGAGTCCATACCACACCGATACAGACGGATGAGCAGGAGAGAGCTGCACAGGAGGTGGCTTTCGAGCGAGACTACGTCCTAGTAGAGAAGCGCCAGGTTGAAGTTAACGCCTTCGCCGACGAGATGGCGGCCAGCCCCCGGTTCTCCGGCCAGGGCCATCCCGGCTCGTCACCACAATACGGGCAAGTTGTCAAACGACCCACTCCACTAAACTCAGGTCCCGGGGCAGGTGGACAACAATCACGAGCAATCCAGATCAATCAGGGCAAGGGGCACCATACTAGTCAAGCCTCCCATGATAAGGGTTCGGGCGGAGGCAGCAGCCCTGTCTCTGCAAGTAGCGCCATATCCAAGGCAATCCAAGATGCGAGCCTCCGACTCTTCGGCATCAAGGTACCCCCCGCACGTGTTGGGAAGGGTCACTCACCACCTATGTATAGCCCATTCCCGGCATACCCGACCCCCTCGAATCAGGTAGGTCTTCTAGAGGACGGGAAACGGAACGCATCGCAAGACGAGGATGGCCGCGTTGCGCAGGCCGTTGAGGACTATGCCAATCGAAGTGACTGTGTGTACGGGTTCGCCGAGGTCAAGTTTAAGCAGCTTTTCCCGATGGCGCCCTCCATGGAGCACGGTCTCGGCGGCATTCCCCCCGAAGAGATGGAGGAAGGGCTCACAGTGGACGCCGTTGTGACCTTGTCAGAAGAGGCACTGGTTCTGTACGTCAAGGCACTAACAATGCTGGCGAAGGCTATGGACATTGCCAGCCTTTGGTGGCAGCGGAAGATGCAAGAAGGGAGCCCCGGATCCCGCGATCTGCAGGGCTCGCCTAACGTGACCGTGCGCGTCAACTCGGCAGTGCAGTGGGTGCGGGCAAGGTTCAATGAGGTGTTAGAGAAGTCGGAGGTCGTGCGGTTAAAGCTTATTGAGGCACAGACTCAGCTCCCAGAGGACCACCCGAGCCACCCTAACAATCACGGCTGCGACTCCAACAGTGCCTCCGGGTCGGGGGTGAAGCAAGTTTACTTAACGCCGGGCATTAGCGCGGAGAAGCTGATGTATGATCGGGCTATCGACATGAGCCGCACGGCTGCGATTGACGAGATTGCCAACGAGCATCTTGCGGATTGCGAGGCATACTACATTACGGCCATTCGAATGCTCGAGGCGGTTCTAGATGTGGATGATGACTCGCATAGAGTCCAGATTGGGCTGAGCAAGGAATCGAAAGATGGTCGTGGAGAGGTGCCGGGTGATTTAGACGTGGAAGATCGCAAGGTGGTGAAGAGGAGTGAGTTGACACCATTTCTCGGCCGTTAGGGATGGTTCCAGGAGCTCGTGCTCCATGAGCGTCTCGACGGTGTCTTCGTATGAGAACAATGCTAACATCCTCTGTCCCATAGTGATATCCATGATTTCGAAGAGGCTCACGATGGTGGTGCAGAAGAGAAACCTCATCGCTGAAGCGGAGAAGGCGCAGTTGGCTTCTGGGCGGCGACGGAGTGGTGATATGACGCCTAGAAGCGCTCGTTCTCACGGGTCGTCATAAGAACCAAGAGACTCGTGGCCCCGGCATCCCGAATATTACGCCCATACGATACGATCACTGACTCTGGCCAAGAGACAAGGCCAAGTTGTTTCCACCACTACTCTCCGCGGACACCATCACCCATCCGTCCGCTCCTACCTTTCTCCCATACGTTTATCCACATGGTCCATCCCCACCATACTTTACGGACGCTTATAGCGACTTGCGATCTTGGATTTATTCCCCCTTTTATGTTCCGCTTCGGGGTGTTCACATAGGAGTTTCGGCAAGGGGGGCTTTTGCAAATCTGCAGCGCTCTGGATCTTTCGCGTTTTTCTTTTTGGTTTGTTTCCTTCTGTCCTTCATTATTTCTTTCTCCCGGCTATATGGGAAGGCGGGGAAAGAAAGAGGGACATTGTTTATATAAATTGGCGTTGCTAGGCTTCTCATTTTCCAGCAGAGGGCTATTAAGTCTGGGACTTGGAGGGTGACGGTGCTTGGAATTTGGGTGCTTGGTGCATTGGGGGGATACCTTGTGAGAGTACTGAGAGCTAAATTGAGCTTTATGAGGGTCGTGGACCCATCAACCTCTTCTGATTGTGAGTGTACTAGGAAAATGTTGTCTGCATCAAGCCTCAACTGCTACGTTGCCTACATCTAGTAGTCGGGGGAAGCACGGGAGAGTGAAGGGGAGGTGAGAAAGCAAACTAAACTCCATTACCCATGGATTATGTACATGCGGCCCGTTCCTATTCCACTCCATCCCAGGTCCCAGGTAGATCCGATGCCGTCCCACTTCCATTCTCAGTGCAGTTCCCAGACCAAGTCCCAAGCCCCATGTCCTTAGGTTCCAATGAGCCTATATTTCCCCCATGTTTCCTTTCCTGCACCTCTCCGTTGCATTGAACGATAGAATAAAACAGTGGCGAGGCGAGAACCGCTCCCCCAATAATCCTCGGCTCTCAGCGCTCCCTCACCCAAACGGTGCCCTTGTCTCTGAGTAAAGTTGAAGGCGACCCATTCGGAAAGCCGGACGCCGGCTTCGGCGTAGAACACGAAAAAGATCTCGTTCCTGACAAAATCGACGCAGAACTGTCCCCTCCCTAACTCCTGACTGGCGAAAAGCATAACAAAAAAAGAACGAAACGGAAATATAATCACTTCCTTAGTCCTTGTGGAAACGAGGGTAAGGCGTCCCGCGGCCACGGATATCCCTTTCCCACGGGCCAGGATCAGTCGGCGGCGGGTTCCGCCCAAACTCACCACCAAACGTCGGCGCACGCCCCTCATTTGCAGCAGGGGCCGGCTCCTCTTCCTCTACCTGAGGCGGCGGGGGGGCATCAGCCTCCGGGTTGGGGTTGTGAGTGGGTGGATGCTGGTTAAAGACGGACCACACTGGAGGCCGTCGGGGACGAGGGTTGTGAATGGGGAGCGTGCGCTCAGTAGGCCTCGGTGAGATGTACGGCTGGTTATCACCGCGGGTGGGCGACACTTGGGGCCCACGGAGAGTGGCGGCCTGTCGGACGAGCGGACTCATGCGGAAGGGATTCTGCGGCTCGTCACCTGGGGTTTTCGGGGTGTACGGCGACGCCGGGTCCCGGTTCGAGCCCACCCCAACATTCGCGCGAAGTGTAGCAGGCGGCATGGCGAAAGACTCTCGGCCAAACGTACCTCCGCGAAAGGAAGGCCCCGCACGAACCGTGCCAAAGTTCTGGGCATCAGAATCACTCCTCGCGGGCGGGGGAATCCCCTTCATACCTATCTTCCAATCCGGAGCCACGTCCCTCAGCTCCCTCCCCATCTCCACGAGCGGGCTCCCCTCGTCGGCGCCGCACCCCCTGTTCCGCAGCTCCTCGAGCGCGCGGAAGACGCCCTCGTTGTACGTGAGGAGGGGGTGGCGCATGGCGTCGTCGGCCCTGATGCGACGGCGAGGGTCGACACGCAGGCAGGCCTGGACAAAGTCGTAGGTGGCCTTTGCGAAGGCGTTGGAGCCGCGAGCGAGGCGGCGGAGGAGGGCGTCGATCTCGGGCTGGGAGGGGGTCGGGCGGTTGGAGAACGTATGGGCTACGGAGGGGTCGAGGCCCTGGTTGCGGCAGGCGAGGTGGAGGGCAAGAATGCCGAGAGCCCACATGTCGACGCTAGGGTCTTGGTCTGAGTCTCCGCGGAGAATCTCGCTGGGAGTTGTCAGCGTGCTGCGTGTTGTTTAAGGCGAGCTAGGTTTGGGGACAGGGGTGTGCTTACGGAGCTTGGTAATGCTCAGTGCCGACAAAGGACGTCAGCCGGCGCCTGCCGTGGACAGCGGCGCAGCCAAAGTCGGAGATGCAGATCCTGTAGCCAGCCTTTGGGGTCACGGCGAAGAGGATGTTCTCCGGCTTGAGATCGCGGTGGACGAGGCCGCGGCTATGGATGTACTTCAAGCCTGCGACGACCTGTCGCATAACCCACTGAAGCTCCTAGTCTTCGATTTGGGTTCTCTGCTTCAGGAATGAGAGGAGGTCACCGCCGGTGGCGAGCTCCATGAAGACGTATCTGCGTGCAGGTTAGTGTGCGGACGTTCCAGGGAGAGAGGGAGTCTTGCTTGTAACTTACAGGGTGTAGTTTGAGTAAAAGTGACCGACTAGCTTGATCACATTTTGCTAAACGTCGATTTGAGCATGAATATCCTAAGACTGGCGCTGAGCACGGAACTTACGTGGTCAAGCTTAGAGAGGTAGTCCGCCTCCTGCTTCACACGGCGGGCCCAGCGGGCGCCCTCAGCACCGAGCTTGCTGATGATATCAACTAGGTCCACCATCTTTACCACAACCTGCTTTCCGGTGGGAATATGGTACGCCAGACGGACCTGGCCCTGGCCGCCCGTTCCTAGGATGATGTCCGTAATCTCGAATTCATCGGCGAATTGCTAGATAGATAGTCGTTAGATGGGTTGTTCAGCGGAGCCACATTATGACAGGAGATAAGCAAGCTCCAGCTTAGAGAGAATACTAGCAAAGAAGGAACAACTTACCTCAATCTCGGAGACCTGATATCGCAGGAAACCCTCCGGCTTCACAGGCTTGTACCGATGTATGACCTCCACAAGATATCGCCCAAACCGGATCTGGGATCCGCGCTCGAGAAGCCACGCGCTCGGCTCCACACCGTTCTCAGCGCTGATCTCGTACTGCACGTCCTTGCGGATGACGAGAGTCCCGTTCCTGGACTGCCGGTCCCGAACGTAGATTGTAGGCGCCTTGTTGGTGTCACGGTCGAAAGTGACAGCGAAGATCTCGCACTGGTGGCGAGAGACGTCTTCTGTGTCGAGGTTGATGTCGCTTGGAACTGTTAGTGAAGTTCGACCACTGGAAAACGGTGGGTTGACTTACTTGCGGTTGCCCCGGCCGATTGATACAGGTTTGAAACGGAGGAGAGGGACTTCATCTAAGTAGGGTTAGAGGCCGAATAGTGGAATGATGGAGAGGCAAGGCACAATCTTCCCCAAGGACAAGACAATATACAGAAGATATTCTGAGCAGATAACAGATAAATACGTACTGGGGCCATTGTAATAACTGCCGTCCGTCACACCGACTAGGATGGTCCCGATCGCCTCGCCATCGGGGTTGAACAAGTCCCGGCCATTGCGCGCCATGGCGGAGAGGGCTCAGGACGCAACGGTTTAGACTTGGATATCTAACCGCGAGAATATAACGCGAAGGAATTCTATGAATATGACAGTTTAATCTTCTCTGTAGTTGGTTTCATGGCTGGAGAGGCTTACCAAAGGACCCCTGCTGTGCCTGAATATGGCAGGTGCAACCACGCTCTTTCCGCCGGTCAACAGGATGCCTAAGATACGTCGCGATGCTCCTCGGGACCCTGGTGGTCCGGGGCAGAGTCTGGGAAGATTATGAGCCTGAACAAGTTCGTAGAAAACCTCCAGATGTGACCCCGATGAAAAACTCGGGGTGCGGTGGACAAATGTCCGCAAGTCTGAATATCAATGTCGCAATGGACGAGAGCACGAGATAAGGGTGGTTCTGTATCCCCTTTTCAAGTACAATATGAGACCTTATGTTCCTATATGTATGGCAATATTAGCAGTCGTACAGACGGAGAAGTAGCTACATATGTACAGGAGGAGGCAGGAGCTAGAGGGCGGCCTGAACTGGACTCTACCTCGACCCTCTGGCTGAGGTGTAGTCGCTCTCAGAAGGTCCCCCATGAGCACAGAAATATCAAAGTTAAAATAAGATTAGTTGTAGGGGAATAGCATTACCTGCTTTGCTCTTGCGCTGCTAATCCCCCGCATTCGACTCAAGCATTGGAGAAGGCAACACTGCCCCCGTCTCTAGGCAGACGAAGGTGGCAGTCAGCCAGTGAGGCCCCCGTATCCGAAATGTAACTTATTTCGCGCCAAGATTGCTATATCGCCGTTATTGGTTAGCATAGCACACTGCCAAACTCCTGGACTTCCCATGGACTTGCCTCGGGACGGTCTCGCGAATCGAGGGCGCCTTTGCGTGTCTCGGACGCGATTCAGATCGATCAGAGAAGTCAGAGGTAATAAAAAAAAAATCGTGTCCTGATATTGAACTAGAAGTCGATGGAACAGGGAAACGCGATCTCAACAAGATGAAAGGGTAAAGTTGAAAGGAAACGAGATGACAAGAGATGGTAGTGAGAAAGCGTGTCTGGTAAAGAAAACATAGCACAGAATCAAGGAAACCTGAAAATATAAAATAACAAGCATCAGTGAAATCTGAGCCTCTCTTGGTGAGCAAACCGTCCGGCCAATAACACAGAATGAGCCCGACCTCCGATCGTCACCGGCCGGCTGCCTTCACACCGGCCCCGTCTCGGAGGTGGTCCCTCAAGGGTCGGCCCCACTTCAGCGCACCTGCCCCGAAATTTAGACAAGGGAGCCACGCACTTCTTTCCAATTCCACACACAGCGAAGTCAGGTGACCTAGCCCTTATCCACTTTGGGAACAAGGATTTATTTCCGCCCGCCTGAGCCACAAACATTCCCCGCCTTCACTTTTCCTCCATCATCACACAACAGCTCTCTCATCAATCGAAGTAGGTCTACCCAACCAGCCAGCCCTCTCCAAGTTTGCAATTGGTTATTTCGGTCGATCTACCAGCTCGAGGAACTCCAGACGAATTGATTATTCGTTTTGGGCATCTCGCTGCAGTAGCTCGGCAGCTTGGCCACCTCGCGCAGCTTGGGGAGCTTAGTCACTTTTGTCGTGGGAAGGGCAGTGCTAACAGTTCTTCTCAGCATCGTTCAAGATGAGAGCTAAGTGGAGAAAGAAGAGAGTTCGTCGGCTCAAGCGCAAGCGCAGGAAGATGAGGGCGAGATCGTAAGTTTACCACGCACAAGACACCTCGAGCTCTAGCTCCAGGGCGGGGTAACCACATCATGAGCTACGTGCTAACTTCCATCTCAGCAAATAAACAGCTCCTGAGGGACCTCGAGCACGCCCATCACCACTCTTTAACCATTGAATCGACAAGACCACCATGAAGCTTACGAATGACACCGCGCGCGGCAGACCATCATTTTTCGCCGGATGTCCGAGGCCTCGACTCCATCGCGATGGAGCTAACTGAATCGGGCACATCTGGAAGGAAATGATATGCCTACCGCTTGCAAAGTTTTATCATGATTTGAAGGGAACAAGTTAGTTGGAGGTGGACCAAGTCAAGCCTCGCTGCTCGAGGAGCACTACCCCCGGAAGCGGTTTTTCGGAATCGTCTCGAATCGTTACAGCCCAGTCGTCGGCGGAGAGAGAACCATGTTTTAACTTTTTGGGACCTGCGTCAACTAGAACAAGTCAATACAAACTGGGCTTTTCGAGTAATTCTTCTTTTTAGACTGTGCCGTGTGTTCTTGTGACCAATTGCCTTGTGCGTGATCTTGGAGCTTATAATTCGCTTGTCACTGCCAAGCATCTGATTCCTCAAAATTTCGTCACGTGAAAGCTTGGCGCCCCACTCTGACCCGCTTTCATCGTGGGTCGGACTTCATGTTAGGAGGCTACGAGGAACCGATTTTAGGGTCACCAACAGACTGACATGTTAGTCACTTTTTGGACCGACGGTTTTTCCGTAACAGACCATGATCCCAGGTACCTTTCCATCCCGAACTTATATCTTATTCTCTAAACCGATCGCAGAAATACCGTCTTGAGGAGCGTCAGAGCACGTCATTCCTGATTGAGAAGGCCGTGAAGCAGATACAGACCTGAAAGACTGACCTACTAGAAGATGATCTGGTCTGTCTTTCTCCCCTATTCTAGCATAATAGCCACTTTCATATCCACAGGATAGATCTTAGAGATGACTTGTATCTGTGACTATGATTCTCTAGCAGCAGGTTCTCAGGATGACGTCTAGTTATGATCACACTGCGGACAGCGAACTAGAAAGATCTGCAAACCAAAAAACACGCAGTGTGCTCAGAACAACTTCCAGAACTGAAACACATTGCTGAGATATATATGGATAACTCTTCTTAGAAGACGCTAGATGAAGACTTAGGCTGCCTAATCCTAAAGGATAATTCTAGTTATGGCCCTGTTATTATCTCGTTTGCACGTTGTTACATGTTCAACTGACCTCTCCGCATGGGTGAGCTTGTAGTTCGTGGCGGCGGCGGGTTAAGAGGAGATGTGCTGCGGCTTATGAGAGAGGCGTGGAGCTCTGGTACTCTCATCCCAGTAAAAACATCTTTGAAAAACGGAGAGCACAAGGGGAGGGAAGCGAGGCAAACGGTGCAAGCTGGAACCAGAGCCTATTGGCTAGCCCATCGTATGACTGGACGGGGTGCCCGCCACTATGGCCAGCTGCGAGAGATGCTGATACGTGTGGATACGTGAGCAAGCATATTATTAGGCCGGCTCCGGCCCGGGGCCATGATTATCTACCATACGAGCGGTATACCAGCAATGAAGGCGTCGTTAGGGCTCATAACTTGTCCTGCCCGGTCCCGGCTGTATTCTGAGTAGCATCAAGTTCTCCCACCGGCTCGGTGCTAGGCTGCACCACGTCGTACAGTTTCGGACGCAGTGGTTTGAGGAAGGCAATGTTATACCGTTTGGATGTAGCCAAGGATGCGATAACTAAGCCTATTGCCCTTGAACCATCTCCTCCACAGTTAAGCAAACTAGCAAGGGTTTTCTTGGATTCTTTCTGAAGCTGAGAATTTATACAGGATACTCCATGGCCTACAAATGGAGGTGCCGCACGGAAAACTGGCAGTTAGATCCTAGCTCTACGCCCAAAGCGAGCTATCATCTGTACGTCGTAGCACAATAACTCGCCCTGACGGGCAGCCAGTGCTACGGTAGATTCTAGTAAACCATTGGACATTGTCAATGAATGGCTAGGGAAGATAAACACCTTATAGCCGAACTTGACGGCCGGTAGCCCGGCAGAGGCCACAGGGCATTCTGCTCGTGTCAGCAAATCCATCGTTGATCCATGCTACGCCCATGCCCATATCTATATCCAGGTTCATATGCGTATTCATCGCTCTTGCTAGCTATTACAGTACATGCTAACGACCGGTAGCAGACCGACCTTGAGATGAGCAGGGCAAATCCTCACCAATCGCAAGGTGTTTCCAGCCTTCATTGCTAAGTACACGCAAGTATGACGTACTAGATGGTTCCCCTGCTACTACGTCATTTATACCGCCACATCTAAACGGTTGCACGCATGCGCCCGACTCACTATCCTAGCCCTTGATAGCCACGTCGACCGAGCCCGAAGCGATCTGCTGGCCATCTGACGAGAATGCAACTAACTCACCCGCATCGCCATAGCCCTCAAATGTTTTCATACAAGGACTTCAACTAGATTCAATAATTAGCCTAGGGTTGACCTAAATGGGCTCTTCATGGCTAAATTCCTTACCTATTAACGAATTAAACAGACCGAAGATAATAGCCAAATATTTTGCCTAAGCAGAGTATCTAAATAATATGTCAGTTGTGCAAAGCAAATCGAACTGCGTCTGGAATAAGGCTCATAACTCGGCCCTCGCACAGTTGCACCTGCTTTAAACTGGTTAGTGTCGCATTATAAGTTTAGACAGAACACTTGCTTTCAAAGCGGTCTTGAGCCATCGAAGAGAAGGGCGAAATTTCCAACTACTTCCGAGGCGTTCACGCTCCGTATGTTGGTTGGACATGGCAACTCAGCTGTCTATCCATAGCAGAAGTGGACAAAGTGACGTGGAAAGGACAGGAGGACGCAACTCGAGAGAGACCTTGCGCATGCTTCCGATGGGACCTAAAGCGGAATTGCGCGCTTGTCGGGCATCTGGTGGCCTATCGCACAGTCTGTGACGCCTGTCAAGTTGGTACTCTTATCACAAGGTTCTCATGCTTTTCTCAGAAGTGAGATGCGGTGAGATCATGGTCTACCGTAAAGAAGTGATATCCTTCCAGTCAGTGTCTATCACATATTTGTGATACTTGTCGGTGGGTTGAGGAGAATATAAAGCTTCCAACACGTCCGGCGATTGTAGTGCACAGGAGATGAGATGAGCCAGCTTATTCAGAGTACATGGCTACCCTACCTGGACCAATTCGCCTCACGTCGAAGCGCCGGAATCTCATATCAACACGCCGACTCAGCAGGAGTGGAAGATGCTTCGTGAACGGACGAGCTTGGATAACTCACTGCGAAGACTGGTCACCGAATGTCCAAGTGTCCCACAGCTGGGAACGATACGTCCCTCTCAGAATATGACATCTCAATGGAATGTCGCAGCTTCGACGCGCCATCGGCCGCTCTATGGATTGTCTCTGACCAGAATAGCGCCGTCACTTCTCGTATACCGTCTGACCTCCGAAACCACAAGATTCCCTGTCAGTTTAAGGATCACATTGAGCGATACGATTTACAGATGTGGCATGAATCCCAGAAGGTTTTCATGATGGGTAACAGTTATAATAGTAAGAGTCTGGTTCATGCTGAGTCTGCACCCTTCTCAATAAGAAGCCTTGTCACGGCTTCGAGGCCACGTCTTGAGGCACATAAGAATGGTGTCTGTCCGTACGTATTTCTGGCGTTAACATCTGCACCATTCTCAATAAGAAGCCTTGCCACTGCTTCGTCGCGTCTTATGAAGGCCCATGGGAGTGATGTGTGTTCTCTTAAGACCCCTAAGAGTGGTGTCTGTCCTTCCTCATCGCTGGCATTAACATCTGCTCCCTTCTCAATAAGAAGCCTCACCACTGCTTTGTGGCCATTCTCTGAGGCCCTTCAGAGTGGTGGTATCTGGCTGAGACTATTGCTAGCATTAACATCTGCTCCCTTCTTAATAAGAAGCCTCGCCACTGCTTCATGGCCATTCCCTGAGGCCCTTGAGAGTGGTGTCTCTCCAAGACTATCGCTAGCATTAACGTCTGCTCCCTTCTCAATAAGAAGCCTCACCACTGCTTTGTGGCCATTCCATGAGGCCCTTGAGAGTGGTGTATCTCCAAGACTATTGCTAGCATTAACGTCTGCTCCATTCTCAATAAGAAGCCTTACCACTGCATCATGGCCATTCCATGAGGCCCTTAAGAGTGGTGGTATCTGGCTGAGACTGTTGCTAGCATTAACGTCAGCTCCCTTCTCAATAAGAAGCCTCACCACTGCCTCATGGCCGTTTGCTGAGGCCTGTGAGAGTGGTGCCTGGATGAGATTATTGGTAGCATTAATGTCTGCTCCCTTCTCAATAAGAAGCCTGACTACTGCCTCATGGCCGTTTGCTGAGGCCTGTGAGAGTGGTGTCTGCCTGAGATTATTGGTAGCATTAATGCCTGCTCCCTTCTCAATAAGAAGCCTGACTACTGCCTCATGGCCGTTTGCTGAGGCCTGTGAGAGTGGTGTCTGTCTGAGATTATTGGTAGCATTAATGTCTGCTCCCTTCTCAATAAGAAGCCTGACTACTGCCTCATGGCCGTTTGCTGAGGCCTGTGAGAGTGGTGTCTGCCTGAGATTATTGGTAGCATTAATGTCTGCTCCCTTCTCAATAAGAAGCCTGACTACTGCCTCATGGCCGTTTGCTGAGGCCTGTGAGAATGGTGTCTGTCTGTCCATACCGCTAGCGTTGACGTCTGCTTTGTTCTCAATGAGGAGCTTTGCTACTGCCTCGTGGCCATTCTCTGAGGCCGTTAAGAGTGGTGTCTGTCTGTCCTTATCGCTAGCGTTGACGTCTGCTTCGTTCTCTATGAGGAGCTTCGCTACTGCTTCGTGGCCATTCTCTGAGGCCCGTGAAAGCGACGTTCGACCCTTCCAATCGGCCTCATTGACGGTCGTCCCTATTCGGAGAAGCAGCTTGGCAATGCCTACCCGTCCATTCTGGGCAGCCCAAGATAGCGGAGTTCGATTTTTGTATTCTTTCAAGTCTCTTTTGCAGTTTAGACCCTTTGTAATGTCCACTCCCTCACAGATAGTCGAAGGAGAGTTTAGAAGAGCAGCAACAGCATCCCTGTTACCGTTGGCTAAAGCGGCGAACAGGGGGTACCTATATCTTCCTCCAAAAACCTGAGTGCGCGGATCTTCTCTGAGCCTCGTGCGGATAAGCTCTGCGAATCCTTTCTCTGCGAGGAGATAAATAAGGCTCGTATCTGGGCTGTATTCACGAGCCTTGAACTTTTCGAAAACATTGAGAAGAGTTATCCAGTCTGGCAAGCGAAAACGAGCTAGAAACTCGTCTTGGGCAACCGCGGTCGCTGCAGCGTTGGCATGATAGAGTACATGCTGACTAGCGTACTCCAGAAAGGGAAGCCCCCTTGATATTTCCATTTGCACGTTGGATTTGGTCTCCAACGGCAGCTTGCTAAGAGACACACGCGCGAAGGCACGATTCATGTAGGAGTCGCAACATTGTTTGAGTCTTTCATGGCTGGGACTCTCCCAGTCAAATCCAAGGTCAGGCCATAATTCATGCAGACCCTTGTCTTTAACAAGGAAATCTCGAACGGATTCGTGTATAAATTGCACGGTTGGCTGCTTGGATTTCGTGATCTCAGCAAGTCCTTTCGAGGAGCTGACAACACATTTCTCAACCCTGTCTCCAGCCTCTGGAACCGTGACATCGGGGATTTCCAGATCTACCAGATCCTTCAGCGACAACCCCGACCAGAGTGCATGGTAGAACTCGTTCGGTTGCAAAGGCCGCTTGGCACACAGAATCCAGAGAATGCAAAGGAGAAGATCCTCCATATTCTCGTTGTCGCGCCTCAAGATGTCCTTGAACAGTTCGCTCAGGCCGCTCGGTATCTCCACAAGTCTCTTTCTCAAAGCCAGTCCGCCCCGTCGATCTTCTTTGTTAAGAATATCGACCACCAAGACGACCCACAGGAAAACGCCAGCAGCTTTCCTAAGAAGTTCGTCGACTAGTGCAGAGTCTTTGGGTCGGAGGCGACTTGCGACGTAGTTTGCTAAGTCTTCCGCATGACCTGGCTGATCTTCTAGTGTGAGCCGGATCCCCTGTTGAATGACGATGTAGGGATAATGTCGACTGGAGAAACAGATGCGGAGCTGGACGCCGTTGCGCGTGGATTGTTCTGCCAGCTCTTCAAAGTACTGGACCATGTCCACAACTTGTTGTTCATCACACTCATCGAGGGCATCGACAAAGCACGCGAACGAGCGTTTACCGAGCTGGGAAACTGCGTTGCGAAAGAGGTCTTTGAGGTCATTCAAGGAAGGGCATCTGCTCTGGCTCGGGGAAACAATCGCAGCGTCGTCCAGGACCACCTGGAGATCAGGGTACTCATTGAGTAGTTGGAACAGCAACGATCGGTACATCCCCAGGATCGACCTTTCCAAGTATTCGCCTCGGGCATTAAAGAAAAAGGATGTGGTGATAGCATGCTTGCTGTGTCTTTTCCCTTTCATCTGCATGTATGCGAACTTCATGATTGTCGACTTGCCAGCGCCAGGCTTACCGCTGATCCACAAAAGGCCATGATGTTGCATTAATTTTCCGGGATCAAGCCATGCTTGGTAGTCAGGGTGCTTGAGAAACCATTGACATGTCTTGGCGTGGGCGGTGCTGATGGTGGATTTACGAGCATCGATTTGCTCGAATCTGAGGGACTCCAGCAAGCACTGCCGGCGTTCGTGCGTCGAACATTGTGCTGAGCATCAAGGCATGAGAAGTGGTGACTCGAACCTGATACCGAGGACGCCCAACTTACCGGGATATAGCACAGGCGCAATATTTGCACACGCTTCAGCCGCAGGTAGTACCTCGAGCAATTCCCTTGCGTATGCAGCCGCAGCTGCAGCTGCATATCTCTGCCATTCCTTGCTCTTATGAGAGTCTGAGTAGTCGCAGATGCCCCGAATTGGGAGACAAGGGAGAATATCCATTAGGCCGGCGGCCTCCATTTCGAAACATAGGACATCGAGTTGTCGAGCAATGTTGTCCCGGGAAGTCCCGCTCCTCATGACTTGGTTCCCCGAGGCAATCGCACCGTAGTGTATCAGCGGATCGTTTGTCAACCGCCTGCCTCGCGGCACCAGCATCGCATGGTCGCATCCGTCACAGCCGGGCGTCCTAGACACATGATCATACGTTGCGCGGAAGAGGCGATCCGGAGAGCTTGGTTGACCGTACTTGGAGTGTTCCCGGAACTTCTCCTGCAGTATGGTTAGGACCTGACTGCGATCTCGCTCATGTTTTGCTCTTAGAGTGGACACGGCTGTGCCAAGCAGCTGATGAGGAGCCTTCGAGATCGCAGTAGGCTGGATTCGTCCGTCTCCAACAGTTTTCCCCAGATCATACTGCATCACTCTCGTTCCCACGACGATGTCGCCCAGACGTATGTCGGCCTTGCTTGGTACTCCGCCTCCGATTCCCACCATCAACCCCAGACGGATTGACCGGAAGGTACGAACCAGGTTCGTCAACACGTTCGCTGCGTTGTTCGTTCCATACTGGGCTGTTGGCAAGCACGCAATGACGATATTGTGCTTCTTAATGCTGCCTAGCGTGTAGGTATTGCTGTCGTTCCATTGGCCAGGCAGGTCTTCGTGAACTTCGTCGAGCATGGCACAAGCTGCTGCCATTTCGAAATGCAGTGCGCAGATCCAAGCAATGGTGTACCGATCGTACGGCTCGGCAGGACTGATTTGCGCCTCCCGAGAGTCATCGTCCAAGAAATCATGAAAAGTCTTTCTCCGCTTTACACTTCGAAGAGGGACTGCCTCAGCATGGCCATTTGTGTCAAGGGCATCTCCCATCCATCTCGGCAGGGTGTCCGTCTGGTCGTGATCCATAGGTGCGATTTTGCTCTGCATACAGTCGATAGGAGTAAATATTGCCGAATGATAAGCTGAACCGCGTCTGACGGAAGTTAAGCATCATGATAAACTAGTCGGTTGATTCGTTTTTGGACAAGGGAAAGAGGCGAGACAAACGAGCGCGCATGAGGCAGCCTTGGGTGGTGTCGCTGCCTGACCTCTGCGCACTGCCACGTACCATCACGTAAGATCCGTTGGTTCGCGTTTTTGGAGCAACTTCAAGAAAGACTGACTGATTCCCGGTCCCATTAGTACCTGCTGTTTTAAACTAAGACAGATCATGTTCGAGCGTGTCATTCGGCTTTTGGTATTCCTTCATCCTCATCCCATCTGCTCCTGGTGATTCCTGTTCAACACAGTGACAAGTGTTATCGGACTTGACTACGCTCATGGGTTCAGCTTCATGTGGCTGGCTGAATCCCTAGTTCAGCAGGCTCTGTTGAAGTGGATGAAGTCACATTAACATGTTGGGGAAAGACGCACTCTGCGGGATCTGGCACCTGCAGGGCGAGATCTCAGAAACAACAGCCACCCTTTTCGCTGCGTCTTTGTTTCCCGTTCCCTTTACATAGCGATCAGGACAGGGAATCTGCAGTTTGGAAGACTCATTGAGAAGTCTAGGCACTGAATATCCCAGCCAATGTCTCATAAAGTGAATGGCTGTGGGTGTGCTGTCCTAGCTATGTATCTTCTGGATTGCACCGGATGTGCACGGGCCGCAACATTGGCAACCTGGCCCACCTTCGAGATCTGCCGCACTGTGAGAACTCAGCTATCACGCTCAAGCATCGTCGACACAGCTCCAATCGTCTTCCTAGCCATGCGCTGTGACGTACCAGCTCCCCAGTTTTCTAGGATACAGCACCACAAGTACTTGGTGCTGGCTGTTCTGCGCCTTCAAAGAGGAAGTTATCACTGTTGAATGCTGCCCGACGGCACATCTGAGTGCTCCACTGACCGGCCCCGCCCCCAGGGTTAGGAATAGATGTGTGGTAAAAGTGCGAAGAGTTCCCAGCTTTACTGTTGAGGTGCCCAAAAGCTATCGAGAGCTGCTGAAGCCATCTAGACAGAGATTTCCGCCTCGGGGCCTTGGTGGGCTGTGCGAGGTGCTGTCGAGAGGGGTGCCTGGCAGGAGTAACGCCTCTAGTCATGGAGACTAGCTATTACTAAGAAATTCTTAGTTTATATACGTGAGTGCCTATTATATTGACTCTGTATTCCTGGGTTCAAGTGCAGTCTGGTCCCAATAACTTCCGCGTTCACCGAGCTGGCGGTCTGTCTTACCACCAGACCCGCGCTGGGGCAGGTCCACGGAGGAAGACGATCCACATCGAGCTGGCGGACATTCTCCTAGGCAGATGGCTTCGTGCGTGAGCTAATGATCTCCAGCGTCTGCCAAAAGTGAGTTTCGATCCTGAGGCGACAAGCGGAGCAGCGTTGCAATTCCTCGGACTCGAGGGCAAGATCGTGAACAAAACCAATAGTGAGCAAGTTAATCGGAAGGAAACATATGTCGAGAAGTAGGGCGCCGGCTGTAAACAAAGGGAAACCTTCTATTCGAGCTCCTTAAACAACCCTCCATATCTAACATTCGCTCTCTCGAAGCCCGCCGTCACTGCCTCTCACGAGGCCATCCCTACACATGCTGCGTCTATTTTCCAAATCCCATGCTTCATGTGTATATACGCCCCGCGAGAACATCCCCTGGGCAAATGGTATCTCTTCGTCCTGCCCCAGTCCCTCAGTGCCCTTAAGACTGGTTCTTCACGTTCTTGGCAGCCTGCTTCAGGTTGAAGTTGCACTCCTCGTACGCCCTACCGGCACCGAAGCCGGCGCCTACGAAGGCGGGCCACGCGCGGCGTTTGAAGAGCAGTACAGAGAAGACGACGCCGAAGCCGACGCCAAGGGTAGACTTGACGAGGAGGTTCGAGAGGCAGCGGTCCCACTACATCGACACGCGTTAGCTACGTTCGACCAAAACAAAAAAGCAAAGCCAATATTGAACCTGAAAGAAAAAGTAGCAGGACGGAGCGGCCTTACCTTCTCGTTGAGGAGAGCTTCGCTGACGGGCCGCGAGACCGCGGTCGAGGGCGTCGAGGGCGTCGTGGATGACATCGCTGCGAAGGTATAGGCGCTGCTAAGCTGCTCGGAGGCGGCGTAATCGGGTAGATAATCAATCTACTACTCGGTCGGCAGCTTCGCGGGGTTGCGGGAACGCGGTGTGCGGGTTCAATTGGGCGCGGCGTTGGAGACTTGAGTCTGCGGTTTATTCTCGTCGATCGGGATTAGCCGACTGAGGTTGAAGAGATGGTGCCGAGGGCGGTGTAGATAAAATTTCCGTTCTGGGTATGAAGCGGCAGAATTTATTGTTCCCGCCTTTTTTCTTTGCGGGACCCATTTGTTGGAGTGAAGGGCAGATTCGGACTGAAAGAGAAAATCACTGGACTTCATCAAGACTTGGCCCTACGCGAGAGATGGGCTCGGATACGGAAATGGCGGATGTTTCTGGGCCGGAGAACGTCTCTGCTGTGGCAAGTAACCATGTTCCTTGAGCTTCTGCAGATGCTAACTGAGAACAAGGATGGCCATGCACTCATCAAGATTGTGAGGTCCCTGGATCAAGACGGACCTGGTGATAAAGGCCAGAATCTGGAGAGACTATGGAGAGCGCTATCACTGAGTTCAGCTGGCCAGTTCTATGCAGCCGAACAGAGCAGCCTCCGGTGGCTCCTGAAGGTCATGAACTCCTCCACCAAAGGGTCCACGGATAGCGAGACTATCAGGAGGTACCCCCTCACGTGGAACGTCCTCAACTGCGTCTTTCAACGGATACCGCTGTTTTCTCTAGCCAAGGCCCTCGCGGATAGGAAGTTCATCACTGTTTTGCGCCAGACGGTCAAGGATGTTGCGAGCCCTTCAACTGTAGACGATTCTGCGCCCTCGGACCGGAAACGGAAGCGATCGGCTCCGGTTA
Source organism: Microascus cirrosus (assembly GCA_030271035.1). NCBI lineage: Eukaryota > Fungi > Ascomycota > Sordariomycetes > Microascales > Microascaceae > Microascus > Microascus cirrosus. Next base: position 164,892 of record JAMBUN010000297.1, on the reverse strand, counting down.
CTTTCGAGGCTGATGCTTTGCGGAAACCCGAGGGCTGCGTTCAGTCTTCAGATGCTCTGTTCGAGGCACTACAAACTCTCCTATCACGCCTCAACACCGCATCGGATATGTCCACTAGAGACGCCGTCGGTGCCGAGCACATCAAGTCTCTTTTCGCATCACCAGCAACCGAAGCGCTTGAAGCTGTTAGCCCCCTGTTCACCATGTGCGCCAACTCGGTAGGACTCCTCGACGCGGACTCCGATAGCCGCGTCTCCTGGGTCAGGGTAGTCTCAGAGATCTGGGACCTGAGGCTACGAGGAAAAGCTGATGCTGTGGATGCCGCCACCCATGTTGCCAAGATAGTCCTCCCGTTGTTTGGCAAGCTGGATACAGAGATTCGAGGGATCCACGGCGGTGCCGACTCCTACTCGGAGCTGCCCTCGCGGATACGGCGGTCTTGGGCTGCAGATCTTCGCGACTTCCTGCAGCGCAACGTTTTGCTGCCAGCCCGCGCAGCTTTTATGGCCGGAGGTGACCTCGACGTGTTGAACACGACGGTACTGATGACGCGGCGGACCGCCGAAGTTACCTCTCCAGCACTCTATCTCCTTGCGCAAAACTCGCCCAAGCCCCTAGACGAAAAGTCGAAGGGCAAGGTATCAGAGTGGATGAACGAGGTGCTTAAAGCTGTTGAAGGCACACTTTCTAATCTCGCCCTTGCTACGCGGATTCGCATCGTTGAGGGCATTCTTGAGCAGGCCCAGAAACATGAGACGGAGGTTGACAAAAGCTTGCTTATGGATATCTGCTCTCGACATGGATTTGGACCCGGAAGCATCCACTGGAGCGTGGTATCAACGGTATTGAGGCTTGACCCCGACATGATGATGGATGAAGACAGGGGCCAAAAGCTTATGAGTGATGTTATTACAAATATCCACGGCTTCGACACTTCGGACGATGAGAATGCACCATATGTGATGCGGACCCTTGAAGCCATCATCACTGGGTTCACCAACGCCAAGGACCTGACGAGCTACTTGAAGCTGTGGTACGAGGAGCTCTGCAAGGCCGATGACACGAGGACAGACTCGCCCTGGCTGCATCCCTCAATCCGTTATGACAGCTCCATCTTTTCGAAGGAGAGGTTGGAATTGGAGATAACGGTCAAACAACTGCAAGAATACCTCGAATGGGTAGGATCACAAGCCCTTACCCGGCCTGAATGCCTCTACGTCGTCCTTGACTCAATTGCCAACGGGCTACGGTCTCCAGAGTTCACGGATATCATGGGACCCAAGATCGCTGAGCTCCTCGTTAAGTCGTTTACGACGAAAAGCTCGCAGGATAGCATATTCTCGTTGCGTTGGTCAATTCTGGGGCGGATTATGCCGTGGCTAGCACCTGAGGCGCGCGATGAGCTCTGGGACGAGGTGAAGGAAGCGCTGGTGGAAGTATTAGAGCAGGGCAAGCTCTCCGATGAGGATACGCTGCAGGCATTCCAGTTTGCCTTCACCACCTGGTCCCTGATGGCACCGGATGGGGACCGTCTGACGGGAGTTTCGTTAACGACTCTAGCAGCCGCTGAGAGACTGTCGAAGGAGATCCCCACCAAAGCTGGCAAGAAAACGGGGGTTACGTGGAATGGCCTACAGCAGGAACGCCGGCTTTCGAATGATTACATGGGCTGGTATATTGAGTGTATTCTCTGCAACTCATCTCGGGCCTTACCGTGAGTATTTTGGGGATACAAGGCGGCAGGAATTTGTACGCTAACTTTCGCAGGCTCCTTTCGGAAGGAAATGGGGATGAGCGAACTGCTTTCTTAGACAAACTGTCGAAATTCCTCCTTAGTGCCGACAAGAAGTCCAAGTCCAAGTCTGACACGCCTGAGAAGGGCCTTACCTACACGGGCGAGGCCTTTAATGCTCTCCTCTCTAACGAGAATGTGTTGAACAACCGGCCGCTCACGGGTATGTACCGCCTCCATCGAGTCATCAGACGTCGGGCGGTGCTAACTTGGTATGTCTAGACTATCTCATCGACAGCATGAGCACGATCATCCAAGACAGGGTCAAGAAGTCTGAAGATGAACTCTTGGAAGAGAAAGTGGGAAGGGTATTTTTGGCGTTGCCGAACGACTGCCTCACTCGTCCCCAGAGAGAACAACTTATCGGTTTGCTCTTCGGACGCATCCAGGCCGTTTCCGAGTCGGTGTACGTGTCGCCGACGCAGTGGAAGCTTGTCCTTGCTGTCTTAACCAAGATCATGAAACGGCCGACGTTCCGTGAGGTATGTCTAACTCGTCCAAGTTTTTCATATGACGAGGTTAATTAACAATGTTGCAGGAACTTGGATTTGGAGCTCTGGTGACGATTGCTGAGAAGGCATCAAGATGTTTCGTGACGGATTCGGGCGCCCAGGGATGGGATGACATGAGGAGTCTAGTTCCTCTCTATTACGAGCTGGCGGCCGCTGTTATGTTGTACGTGTTTCCCCGCCTTAAGCGTGACCCTGAAACTAACCCCAGCAGGCAAATGGCGAACCATCTTGATACGCGGGGCCAAAAGTTTTTCGAAGAAGCTGCATCCTACGTTCAGGAGTGCCCGGTAGAAGAGAAGCACAGTCACCAGGCGCGCCTCCGTCTTGTACTCCTCAAAGCGCTGATCACGGCCCTTTCCGGTATCTCGTCCCTGAAGGAGCAGGTGCCACTTACACCCGAGTCCGTGCAACTGCGACTAGCCGATGCCGTCACGGGTGTCCTACAGAAATGCGCCAAGTACTGGAAGAAGAAGCCGCAGGAGCTGTCCAATGGGAGCTATCTCTACACGCTTCTGACGGCTCTCGATGCAGCGGATGCCGTATCATCGCGACAGTTTGAGGGCAAATCTGTTCCAGTTGATCAGCTTGTTCAGGCAAGCGGCCAGGGCATCCAGTCCGGGAGACTATACGGCTGGAAGCTAAGGGCCTTTTTGCTCAAGCAATATCCCGCCACGGTGGAGAAGGTGTTGAACCTCGTTTCTACTGGAGACGGGGCGGGTAAGGACAGTGTGCCGCTAGATGTAGTGCGCGAGAGGGATCTTATCCCGCTCGTTCTGCAGTGCACAGAGGCGACGCTGCAGACACTCAGCAGTGACAAGGAAAAGCTCCTCTACTTGAGAGATCTGCTTGAGAAGGTGGAGGTTGGCTCGGACGTTGAGACGCAGCTCACGGCTGTCCGCTGTGTGGTCGCGAAGCTCAGTGGTAAGCTTACACCAGGTGTGGACCTCACTTTTATGATGCTAACTTAGGTCCAGCCCTCCCCCCGTCAACTGAGTTCAAGGAGTTCGACCTTGCCACAGCCTACACAATCCTCGCCCGGAAAGCTCTCCAAGCAGACAATGGAGCCCGGTTCGGTAAGGTTTGCGAGATCCTACACGTCATTCTCGACGGAGTACCAGGCCACATCTGCCAGTGGAACGTCGAAGAGACCCTCGTGCTAGCCTCGACCGTCTGCGCCGAAGACCCGTCGGTCTCCCAACTCAAGGACTCTGAGCGGACCTTCAAGCACCTCTGCAAACTCGTCGAGGCCATTTTGAGGAAATATCGCCTCCGTCTCGAGGGCCACTTTCACCTCCTCATCGCAACACTGCAATCTCTCCTCCGCGCCCTCCTTCTACATCCCTACGACACCCATTCTAAAACCTGGGCGAACCCACCGCTCAACGGGCCTGGGGCCTCGTACGACGCGTGGGAGACGCACGCAGCGGCGTACAACCGACTCCTAACACTTGTATGCGAGCCGACAGTAGGCTCCGTGACAAGGTCACACCACGGGGGGGCGCTGGATGCTGCCACAGACGTGGCGAAGAGAGCGGCGGGCAGGCAGATGTACCTAGTGCTAATGGCGTATGTGAGGCTACAGATGGAGGTGGGCGTGCCTAGAGGCGTCAGAGAGGCGCTAGAGGGCGGCGTGAATGCCGTGTTTGATGTTACTCCCGGGGAGGTGAGAAAGGTCATGAATGATGGGCTGGATAGGGCGGGCAGGGAGATGGTAGGCGATCTGTATAGGAGGTACCGCACGTTTGGGAAGTGGAGTGGCAAGTAGGGGTGCATAAGCGTTGGTTTGCGGTTTTGTGGTACTGAAGTTATTTTCAAACATGGATGCTACCGTATTCAACACTTGGATGGAATATTTTCCTTGAAAATGCGCCTGGTCGTATCAAGTAGGTTGCACAATGATGGTAAGCAGGATCTGTGGTTTGGTTGGTGGTGATAATTAGCGCCTGTCAGACCCTGGCCGTACCGAGTGTGTATAGCTCCCCCATCGGCTCCACTCAGCATTCCGGCGGCGACCCTTGCTCCGCGACGTCAACCCTCAAACAGCTCAAGCCTACCTTGCTCCAACCCACCTACGCCCGTCAAACTGCAGCCATTGACCGAATCGAGAACCTAGTCGATACCTCCGAGCTCCAACCTTCTACACGCGACCCCGCGAAAACCCTGATTATCGTCGTACGAAGCTCTCAGTCCCGATCCCTGACCTACCGATAACCCCCCCCGCGCCGCGCCCCTCGATGGCGATTACCGCGGTCCACGTCTGGATCCTCGTCGCCGCCGCAGTCGCACTCTTCTCAGCATACAGTATGGGCCTCTTTGGGAGGAATCACATGCCCGTGGATGGCAAGGTAAGAGCGCGGCGGAATTAAGGTCTCTCCGCTAATTTGCCCGCTCAGGCTGTGGTTGCTGTTGCTAACGCGCATACCAGACTGTGCTCCTGACAGGCGCGTCGGAGGGGATGGGGCTCGCCGTGGCGGAGATGCTTTCGGCGAAGGGAGCGAACCTGATCCTAGTCTCGCGTAGCGTCGGGAAGCTAGAGGAGGCCATCCAAAAGGTCAAGGTGCGTGTCTACAACTTTCTCCCAGTTACCACCACCCAGAACCTCTCAAGCTAACACCCAACCCACCAGGCCGTGGCAAAGCACCCCGAGACCCAGCGCTTCCACTACATCACCGCCGACGCCTCCGTCCGCGACTACTCGGGCCCCCTCGTCGCCGAAGCCATTGCCTGGAACGGCGGCACCGCACCGGACGTCGTCTGGTGCATAGCTGGGATGTGCGAACCAGGCCTCTTCGTCGAGACCCCCTACTCCTCCCTCCGCGACCACATGGACCTCAACTTCTACGGCGCGGCCGAGCTCTCGCACGCCATCCTCACCGAGTGGCTCGCCCTGGACGCCCCAACCGATAAGCCGCGCCACCTGGTCTTCACCTCTAGCGTGGTGGCTTTTTACACCGTCGCGGGTTACGGCGGGTACGCGCCCGCCAAGTCGGCCATCCGCGCCCTTGCCGACACCATTTCCCAAGAAGTCCTTCTCTACCCGCAACAGGTCGATGTCCACGTCGTCTACCCGGGCACCATCGACTCGCCTGGCCTGGTGCGCGAGAACAAGATTAAGCCAGAGATCACGTGCCTGCTCGAGAAGGACGACCCCGTGCAGTCCGCGGAGGAGGTCGCGGGCAGGGCGATCTCTGGACTGGAGAGGGGCGAGTACTTTGTTACGGTGTCGTGGTTGGGGCACCTGATGAAGTGGGGGGCGCTGGGGGGTTCGTTGAGGAATAATTGGGTAGTGGACACGGCTATGGCGGTCGTTACGGCGATAGCGTGGATTATTGCGCAGCCGATTATTCTGGGCACGGTGAGGAAGTACGCCAGGGAGCACGGGCACCCAAAGACGTACGTGAAGAGGGGGGATTAAGTGAGGGGCCGAAGGTGTGGGGAGTTTGTACGTGTCATGGGAAGCATAGAAAGGAGTCAGGGACGGAACAGGCTGTCGAATTAGGTCAGGAAGCTTCGAAAAGTCCTAATCGCAACGCATAGCATGGTACTAGTATAGATCTAATAGCATCCTAATCACCCACCTAGCCTTAGCGTGTTGTCAGACCTGCGTGTGGGATCCTCTGGATCGGGGAACAGAAGTGGTTGAAGCGGTGGGAACTCCTCCGCCTGCGCCCCTCCATCCAACAGCGGCTCCAACAAAGCCTCCACCTCTTTAAGATCTGCCGCCGCCGCTTCCACGCCCTCAAGACGCGCGATGTCCTCCCTGGCTGTCCGCGCCTCCTCCTTGCTAAGCGGTCTCCGCCTCTCACCCCGCACCAGTTCCGCAACTGACCCCTTCAAACCCCCTTCCACATTCTCAGATCCGTAGAGTACGAGGTTGCCCCTCCGGACGACGAGCACCTGGTCCACCTCCCCCCTGTCAAGCCACTCCGCACTCGCCAGAAGCCCCGCATACGAATCGTCGTGCACCTTCTTCGGGGTGAGACGTATCGGAAGGCCCCGAGACCCAGCCTCGGGTAGCTTCTGGTAATACCGCGTCATGATCCCCAGACGGCTTAGTCCCTCGGGAACAGCGAGAACCACGACCTCCACGCGATAACCCCCTTCCTTGAACTTCTCCGCCAGCGAAATAAAGTCGTTAGGGTGCCGACACGCGCTTTCAAGAAGGACGTCAACCCGCCGAGAGACCGCCTCGTCAACAGCCATGGCAAGCCAGCGCCGAGCGTCGGGGCCCGCGGCTGTGGAGGCGAGGGCGGGGTTCGAAGAAGACAGGGAGGCGTAGGAGGGGTGGAAGGCCTTGTAAGTGTCCGCTATGAGGTGGATGGGCGGTTGGCGGCGGGCAGTGAGGTGGGCCTGGAGGGTTGGGGCGGTGCGGGTCTTGCCGGCGCCGGTTTGGCCAAGGAGGAGGACGGCGAGGGGGGAGTGGGAGGGGGTTGTTGTCGGTGGGAACTCAGAGGGGAGGATGGTGGCTTTGAAGAGCTCGTGGGAGAGGGATTCTGAGAGGATGTAGGACGAGATGTTTGGGGGAGGCATCGTGGGGACGTCTTATGGAGGGCGAGATGAGTGCAGCTTTGCGGCGTTGGTGCGAAGCTGGGAGACTTGAGTAATGTAGGCTAGGTGAAATAGACAGGGAGAGATGAAGAGTGCACCGGTTTAAATACTAAGGCTTAGAGAAGGAGATATAGGAGCTCGGCTAAGAGGTGTTCTTTTGGAATAGGCATTGCAGCGCATCTATTTGACACGACGCAGAAACCCGGCGACTTGGTTGCCAGATACGGGGGCCAAGACTTCCCGGCGGGGTCTGCAAGCTTTGAATTTGGGAGCGAGCGGCAGGGAATATATTTCGAACATCACACAGGCTCTGCTGAGCGCGGGAACAGCTCGATTACTTGAACTCTCATGCTTCGTTCTGAGGAAACGGACTTGGCCGGGGCCGTCGTGGAATATCGCGCCGATATAGGAAAATCATGAACGCTTATACTTGGGTTGCAAGTCGATGAAAGGGTTTATGACCCGATCAAGTACAGATGCCGGCTCCCAGCTTCATGGACACCAAATATTACTACGTAGCGGGGAGATGGGTGCAAACCCGCTGGGCCGGTCGACTCGTGCCCCACCAAAGCACCTGCAGGCCGATAAGACCCATCGATAAGAACTTTTCCAAGGGACAAAAAAAAATTTCCCCACCACGGCCCCAAGCCAAGTACCACCAACCTACGTCCGCGGACACGCGTCTCTTCATCCAGCACCCGACAGTCGACTCAACATGGGCAAGAAAAGAAAGGCGAGCAGAGCCCCCGTGGCTAAGGGCCCCAAAGAGGTCGACCCCTCCGACGCCCGCCTTGGTCCCATAACCAGCTACGCCGACGTCGCCGACTCAGAGGACGAGCACTACCTCAAGCAAGATGAGATCATGTTCGACGATGAGCCGCAGTCCAAGAGGCAGAGGATGCAGCAGGAGGAGGAAGAATTCTTTGAAAATTCCGACGAGGAGGTTCTTGGGATGGACGATGAATCTGACGCCGACAGCATCATCGCCGCGGTAACACAGAAGCAAGCGAAAAAGAAGAAGAAGAAGAAAGGCGCAGCGGAGTCTGACGAGGAGGAGGAGCCGGAACCAGAGGAAGAAGGAGACGAGAACTGGTGGGGTTCGTCAAAACAGGATTATTACGACGCCGACAACATCGAGACCGAAGCCGATGCTCTGGAGGAAGAGGCCGAGGCGAAGCGCCTGCAGAAGAAGAAGCTGGCCAAGATGGCCGAGGAGGATTTCATCTTTGATCAGGACGAATGGCTACAAGCGAAGGAGCCTGAGGATAAGGGTGAGGTGGTGACCGAAGTGCTTGGAGACATCGAGATCCCTGAAGACATGAGCGCCGAGGAGCGATACAAGCTGCTTACGACGAGATATCCCGAGTTCGAGCCTCTGGTTAACGAGTTTCAAGAGCTCCACCCGCAACTTTCCGCGCTACAAAAAGCTGCCGAGGGGAAGCCAGCGAAGTCCGTTGCGGCAGTCAAGTACTGGATCCTCGGCTGCTACGTTGCGGCGCTGGCCAGCTATTTTGCTCTGCTTACCTCGCCGGCGAGGGACGATATGGGGACGCAGAAGACGATGGATCCCGCCGAGTTACGCGACCACGAGATTATGGAGACTTTGGTTACCTGCAGGAACCAGTGGAACAGGGTGAAGAGCCTCAAGTCCTCACTTCTCGATACGATTCCCGAATCCGACTCTGAGCCAGAAGACGTTGGGCTGGGCATCCAGGAAGTTGAGGCGGCTCCCACGAAGGTCGAATCCAAGGAGCCCAAGGTTAGACAGCCTAAGAAGAGCAAGAAGAAGGCTTCGTCCGCGACAAAATCGTCCGAGGACATCGAGAAGTCGTTGGCCGACCTGTACGATCTCCCCTTAGGCACCAAGGCAGCCAAGAACGCGAAGGCCGCCAAGTCTGTGCCAGTGGATGACGACCACTCCGACTTTGGCGAGGAGGAGGCTCTCGACGCCAAGGAGGCCGCCGAGAAGGCCCAGCGTAAAAAGAGCCTGCGCTTCTACACGTCGCAGATCGTGCAGAAGGCCAACAAGCGCGCGGGCGCCGGCCGGGACGCTGGTGGTGACATGGACATACCCTACCGGGAGCGTCTAAAGGACCGCCAGGCTCGCCTCAACGCTGAGGCGGAGCGCCGCGGTCAGAAGCACGGCGCAGACCTGGACGGCGACGACGATGACAGCAACGACGAGGATGCGGCGACGGCGGCGGCCATGCGGGCGGATGAGGACGAGTACTACGACATGGTCTCTGCCGCCTCGAATAAGAAGAAAGCAGAGAAGGCAGACCGCAAGGCGGCGCTGGCGGCGGCGAGCCAGGCGGACCGGGTGGTTGCCGTGGAGGAGGTGGGCGAGGACGGCAAGAGGAAGGTCTCGTACCAGATCGAGAAGAACAAGGGCCTCACGCCGAGGAGAAAGAAGGAGAACAGGAACCCGAGGGTGAAGAAGAGGAAGGCCTACGACAGCAAGATGAAGAAGCTGGGCAGTATGAAACCGGTGTACAAGGGGGAGCCGCAGGGCGGATACCAGGGAGCACAGAGCGGTATCAAGGCGGGTTTGATCAAGAGTACGAAGTTTTAGTTCGCTTTTTCGGATATATAGCCTTTTCTATGAGTCTAATAGAAGGGAGAAGAAAGATACCTATCGATCTAGAGGTGTGCCCCTATCGTGATGCACTGTGGTCGAGCCCCGAACTGCTTGACGCTGTCCGGTTTTGATTATGTAAGCAACTACACGCATCTTGTGAACACACTGCGATAGCTCCCCGAGCCGCACTCCCAGCTCTGAATACCAACGCTCGATGGTCTGAGCTTTTTGAACCCAACCATCTCATAAACAGAGTCCTATCGAATCTAATTACACATGATATTCCAATAGCTTCCTCCCCTAAGGTCCACCAGCCATGGCGACCCCAGACATATCAGCCCTCAATGATGCCGCGGATGTCTTCTCGCCATCCCACACTCTGCCCCAGATCCGCGCCATCCACAAGACCATCCATGCGCAGCTCGACGAGAAGGCCGCACGGCTGCGCAGCCAGGTGGGCGGCTCGTACCGGGAGCTCCTAGGGACGGCGGACGCCATCGTGCGCATGAGGGAGGGGAACGACGAGGTGCAGCAAGTGCTAGGAGGCATGGGAGCCCGGTGCGGGAGGTCGGTCGTCGGGGGCAAGGTAAACGGCCTAGCATCGTTTATCAGCAGTGGGGAAGAAGGGGTGGAGAGTTCATCAAGGACGGGCGAGATGGCGCGTCTGCAGCTTTTGGAGGGCTGCATGTTAGCTGTGTCGAGGGTACTGCGGGGTGGCGCTGTCGGCGGCGGTCTGGAAGGTCTGGGGAGCGGAGACAGACTCGTCCTAGCCACGAAGCTGCTCATACTCGCCCGCCTGCTCATCAAGAGCTTCGGCGACCGTGGAGAGGACGAGCGCTCCCGCATCGCGCTGGCTTCGGCAGAGAAGAACCGGCTCGCCCTCCGCCGGAAGCTCTCGCGGTGCGTCGGGAGAGTACTTGAGCGGTGCGGCGAGGACCCTGACCGCGGCGACATCCTCAAGGCACTAGCAGCGTACAGCCTCGCCACCAACTCCGGCGCGCGGGACTCCTTGAAGCACTTCCTGAGCATCAGGGAAAAGGCGATCAAGTCTGCGCTCGAGGCGGACGAGGACCGGCGGGAGCTGGGCAACAAGAAAGTACTGGCGGCACTAAACTTTTATACAAAAACGCTGTTGGACGTACAGGCTATTGCGCCGTTCAACCTCACCGAAATCCTTGGGGGTCTCAAGAAACGGGCACTCCTAGCCGATGTGACAATCCAGAAGTTGGAGGTTCTGAGGTTGGATATATATGAGCGGTGGTGCGGGGAGGATGTGCAATACTTTGTGCCGTTTATACGGCATGATGATCTCGATGGGAAGCAGGCGAAAGAGATGCTCACAGGGTGGGCGGACGCGGGGAGCGGCGTCCTCGTGGCGGGGTTGGAGAAGGCACTTGGTACAATGTCGGAGTTTAAGAGCATTGTAGAGCTGAGGACGGATATCTTGCAGCTATGGATACGAGATGGGACGAGGGCGAGGGGATTCGATCCATCTGAGATGCTCAACAGGCTGCGGCAGGCCGTCAACACCCGGCTCCTCTCTGTCCTTGAAATCAAGGTCAACAAGCTGCACCTCGTGGGCTCCGAGGTCGCGGCGACTCTCGACTCTTGGAACGAGGGCACGACGGACGCACAGCAGGACCTCTGGGACGAGTCAAGCTACGACATGGAGCTATCGGGCGGCGTGAGCGCCTTCCTGAAGGACGTCATGGCGCGGATGTACGGCCGGAACGACGCGGTCTCGAAGGCCATTAACTGCTACTCCTCGTGGCGGCACGTTATCGACGACGTCAAGGACGTGGTGGAGCATCTGAGGAAGCAGCGGTGGGACGACGACATCGATGACCTTGAGGATGACGATGTCATCGAGGCGAGGCAGGAGGCGCTGAGTAAGGAGGATCCTGCCGCCCTGCAGGAGCGGCTGAATGCTACGCTGGAGACGGCCTTCAAGGCGCTCGAGGTAAAGCTCATGGCCCTGTGGGAAGAAAGGACAGAGGGCCCCAACAGCGGACGCATGGCCATGTTTTTCGTCCGCGTCCTCCGCGACGTCCGCTCCTCGCTCCCCACAATGGAGATCCTCAAGGACTTTGGACTGGGTATGGTTCCGTCGCTGCACGAACAGGTGGCGCGTGAGGTGTGCACCCCGCCTATAGACGAGTTCGTGGGTGGTTCGCTGGCAAGGACGACGGTTGTAGGGAGGGCTCTTTGGGAGGGTGATCCAGAGGCGCCCAGCATGCCGACGCCGGGGATGTTTATGTTTTTGAGGGACTTGTCAAGGGGGATGGGAGAGGCTGGGATGGACCTTTGGAGTTCCACCGCTGTGAGGGTTTTGAAGGGGGTTGTTTCGAAGAGGGTTTGTGGGGCTTGGGGGGAGGCATTGGAAGCCCTTCCCGAGGCGAATCGAGGGCCTACGGGTAAGGGGAATGCCGGGGAGGATGATGAGAAGAATGAAGGGAAGGACGAAGAGAGGAGTGGAGAGGATGAGACGAGCGGTGAAAAAGGCACTAAAGGCGAGACTGAGGGTGATGGCGACAAGGCTGAGGAAACGGAAGATAAGGACGGTAGCGAAGCCGAAGGCCGCGCTGGCGACTCAAAGTCTGATGAGCGGAGGGATCTCCTCGTGCAGTGGTTCTTCGACATCTCATACCTCCGGTGCTGCTTCGGCTCGGTCAACGGGTCAGAGTGGGAGAGCCTGGCGACGGTCGTATTCGAGAAGACGGAACTGGACAATGCTCTTCGGGAGCGCCTTACAAAATCGGCGGAGGAGTACTGGAAGAGGACGAGCCTCTTGTTTGGTCTTCTAGCATGATATTGCATGTCCATAGATGTAGCAACATGAACTCATTTGATGCCGCTCAATGTCTACAGTATCTAGAGAATACCGGCCGGATAAGCGCTTCTTGTATACAAAACACGCTAGCAGGTTTCGCATTCCCAACACCGGCACCTCACAGCTTATGCCTCTTCTCACCCTTGGCCACCTTGGCGAACTCCGCCTGCGGGCTCCCCTTCATAAACCTCTCTACACCCCCCAAACACTCCTCCAAATTCTGCCTCTCCAGTACCTCAATCTCCGGCCTCCGAATCAACTTCTTGATCCCCAAAATGCTCTCTCCCACAAGATGCTCCCCCAGCTTCTCCTCCACCTCCCTCAGCACCCTCTCCCTAAACCCCTCCGCCTCAAACACCTCATTAACGTACCCACACCCCTTCAATGCCTCCGCACCAATCTTGCGGCTCATGATAAGCGCCTCATTTGCCTTGGCGGGGCCGAGGCGCGAGACCAGCGAGCGGGAGGCGACGCCCTCGGCGACGAGGCCGAGGGAGGAGAAAGGGGTTAGAAGGAAGGTGGAGGGCGTGCAGTAGATAAAGTCGGCAAGGGAGACGAGGGCGGCGGAGAGGCCTACCACGGGTCCGTTAAGGGCCGCGACGAGGATCTTGGGGTGGGCGTAGAAGGCCCGGGTTAGGTCGAGGTTGGGGGCCAGGAAGGTGGTTAAGATGGAGCGACGGTCGGGTGGGCCGGAAGCGGCGGCTGAGTTGACGTCTGCGCCGCTGGTGGGGGGTGTTATTATTAACTCGCATGCGGTTTTGGGGGGCGGGGGGAGAAGTATACGGGGTTCAAGAAGGAACGGAAGAGCGGAAGTGGACATACGCGGAGAAGTAACGGCCAGTGCCAACGAGGACGGTAACAAAGACGTCGTCGCGGGCGGCAATCTCGTCCATCTTGCTCGCCAGCTCATAGTATTGGTCCCTGTTCAACGCGCCCAGCTTCTTCGGGTTGTCGATGGTGAGCACGGCCACGCGGCCCTTGTACTCAACGCTGATGACGGGTTTGGACATGCTGGGCAGCCTGTCCTTTTATTTCCCTCTTGATATGGTTGTGGATATGAAGAGAAAAAGCTAGGTGTGAGGGGCAGAGGAAGGTTAAAGAGAGATTGAGGTGGAGGGGAGAGGGAAACAAGGACCCGCCGGGAGAGGTGAGAGGTCGTTTTCCCTGAATCCGGGGTCCGGGGAAGGAGAGCCGAGGTGTGGGACCGCGTCCGATCCGCGCCCCGCCATGGCGGAAAGATGCCTCGGCTGCTTTCTCAATTGGGTTAAGTCGTCGCTTCCAGGCACCGCGGGGAAGCCGCACCGCAGGGGCTATTATTCCTCCATTCCAGACCCAGTGAAAATCGCAGCTAAGTCATTGAGCAAATAGCATTTTGGTTTTATGGCTTACGATGCCTTATTTTGGGCTTTGTAATCGAGCTCTGCATCCCGTCGTGTCGCTAGCCAACACCGCCAACTCCAAGGGAGTGCATATTCACATAAATACGTATACACGTACAGCAAGCCACCTCATCCCCGAAATCTCCCACACGCAAACCACCACCCACCACGACCTCCCACCTCACTACCTCCTCCGCTGCCGGACCCTCCTCTGCTTCGGGAAGTGCAGCGGCAGCGCCAGCCTCGCCACCCGAACCATCTTGCCCGTGCCTCTCTCCTTCGCCTGCACCACCCTACCCCCAATCTCACTGTAGTGTTGCGCAAACTTCTCCTGGTCGATCCCCAAATCCTCCCTCAGATGCTGAATCTCGAGCTCGAAGTTATCAATGATGCTCACGAACGCGAACAGGTGCGTCAAGATCAGCGCGTCGTGGAAGCTGTTGATCTCGCCCCGCTCTGTGAACTTGTTGTGGATCTGCGACGCAACCTGAGGCGACGCACCGGACAGCTCGCAAAAGTCCTTCTTGCGCGCCGCCTTGCGCGTGCGACCCTTGCGCGATGCGCTGGCGTAGAAGACGATGAGGTAGTAGATGTAGCGTAGGAGGCGCAGCCGTGAGGCGCTGTTGGGGCCGCGCGCGACGTCATCCACCCGCGAGGCAACGTACCGCGACGAGACGTTGACGCCCTCGCCGCTCTCGATGCTCTCCTTCCAGTCCTTGAACGGCATGCTGTTGAGCGTGTCGCGCCCAATGAGCGCCACGGGGTCGTAGACATCTTGTATGTCCTCCGCCTCTAGGTTCGCATTGGGAACTGGCTTGGATGCGTCGACGGTGGCCTGGAGTTCTTCGCGAGTCGCCATGTTCGCGCCCGCCTCGCCGATCACGTCCAGCGTGGCGTTCGTCGCCCTGTCCAGCTTCTTGGGTGATCCGTCGACATTAACTGAGGGCATTGTGACCTCGTTGCGCTCCTTCTCCGCGATGGCCTTCTTCGCCTTCTTCGTTCCGAATAGTCGGCCCAGCTCGGTGGCCATCTCCGACGCCTTGCGCTGTTTGGTGATTTGTTAGATACTATACTCGAGAGGCGGGGATGATCAGGAGGAAATATAATAGTGGGCGTACCGCTTCAGGTTGTCCATTCTCGCCAGCTGACACACTCGCCACCTTCTTCTCCTTCGACACCGCTCGCACGATGAGCTTTTTCGTCTGCACCATTTCCTTCTTCCCTGTTGCGGGATTCTCCACGCCGACAAATATCCTCGTCCATCTCGTCATGGGGTCTTCACACGCCTTGAACTCGAAGAGGGGGTGGTCGTTCGAGTACAGCAGATGCTCGTGTCGATCGAGCGGGGTAGCGTCTTCGGGGAGTTTCTCTTCTACGCGCTCGCGGGTATATACGTGGAACGTAATGTCGTCTGGTATTTGGCAGCCTGCGGGCTCGACTAGGAAGACCTCACGTTAGCCGGCTGAGAGTGGAAAGCAGCAGCGTCCGACTCACGTAGAAAGGGGGGATTCGTTGCCTTGTGTTGCTTGGCCTCTTTCCACCCAGGGACTGGCTGGCTCTTCTCCATGGCCTGCCTCTTTGCATCATGGGCATCCGTATCGCCGCTCGGGCGGGACGACCTCTTCCGCTTTTTGTGCTCCGCCATAGTGCCCTCGAGTTCGTCCGAGTGCTGAAGAAATGAGGTAGTGGGCTTTTGCGGGCGTTTAAGCTTGTCAGAGAGAATCTATCGTTGATAGATTTCTCCTTCTGAAAGAAGGAGAAATGTGCCCAGCCCTTAGACTTGACAGTCGTAGATTGAAGGAAACAATGGCTGTGCCGTTGAACCACACCGGAAGTCAATATCACTGCTCGTCGCCGGAAACTTTTTTTTTTGCTGCACCTCGAGAAGGATGCCCCACACTGATGCTGGGATCCATCGCGCTGACTAAGAAGAGCGCCCTGACTAACGCGGCATCTGCAGCTACCAGCATGCGGTCCGGGAAAATCTAGCTGCGTGTCGAGGATATCATCACGAGAATTTGTCCATCCCATCGCCATTCTTCACGAGGTCGCGCCATCAACGTCGCGACGGTTCTATCCATCGACTATACCCCAACCCTCTCGCACGGAATCCTAGCCTCCAGTTTTTCATCTGACTGAGGGGTCTGGTTTTTTTTTTTCCCGCTCCCGCTGGCGCTGCCGGTAGCGACTTGAAGTCGCGTCTTGCACGTCTAGCCAGCAGAAGCTCTCGCGCCTCGCGAAGGCATCACTATGCCTTCAGTACCACCTCCCCCTCCTGGCTGGGGGCCCCCGCCGCCCCCGCCAACTCCTCCACCGCCGCCCCCATCGTCATCTCTCCCTCCTCCCCCAGCCGCCCCCGCGCCGCCTCCTCCCGGGTACCGTCCTTCCGCCGACACGCGCTCCGCGAAGCTCGCACAGAAGAAGACGGAATGGCTGCGGAATCAGCGAAACAGATTCGGCGAGAAGCGCAAAGCCGGGTTCGTCGAGACGCAGAAGGCCGACATGCCCCCGGAGCACCTGCGCAAGATCGTCCGCGACATCGGCGACGTGTCCCAGAAGAAGTACACCAGCGACAAGCGAAGCTACCTTGGCGCGCTGAAGTTCATGCCGCATGCTGTCCTGAAGCTCCTTGAGAACATGCCCATGCCCTGGGAGTCGACTCGAGAAGTAAAGGTGCTATACCACGTGAACGGCTGTTTAACGCTCGTCAATGAGATACCGCGCGTTATCGAGCCCGTGTTCTTCGCGCAGTGGGCAATGATGTGGATTGCGATGAGGAGAGAAAAGCAGGACAGGAGTCTGTTCAAACGGATGCGTTTCCCGCCGTTCGACGACGAGGAGCCGCCGCTTTCCTGGACTGAGAACATCGAAGAAGTCGAGCCTCTACCGCCCATCCAGTTCGACCTCGATGAAGACGAAGATGCCGCTATCATTGACTGGTTCTATGACCACCGTCCGTTGCTAGACACGCCACACGTGAACGGCCCGAGCTATAAGACCTGGAATCTGTCTCTAGAACAGATGGCAGCCCTCTTCCGTCTCAGCGAACCACTGGTTTCGGACGTCGTCGATAAGAACTACTTCTACCTATTCGACTTGAAGAGCTTCCTCGCCGCAAAGGCCCTGAACGCTTCTCTTCCGGGAGGCCCTCGGTTTGAGCCGTTGTACAAAGATATTGATCCGAACGAGGAGGACATTGGCGAGTTCAACGCTATCGACCGCATCATTTTCCGCGGTGAGACCAGGAACGAGTTCCGCGTCGCTTACCCCTACCTTTACAACTCGCTTCCGCGAGGTGTGCACCTCTCCTGGCACTCCCACCCCCAGGTCGTCTTCGCCCGAGCCGAGAACCCCGACTTACCTGCCTTCCACATCGACAAGGGCATTCACATCATACCCCCGATCAAGCCCGCGGAGGGTTTTATCAGTCATGAAGACGAGATATTCGGCGTTGGTAGTGACGAAGAACCTGAGGAGGAGGCTTTCACCCTACCCAAAGCCGCTGAACCTTTCCTCGCTGACGAGGAACTGGCGCCTGAGTATACGGCTGACGCCATAAAGATATGGTGGGCGCCGTATCCGTTCAACCGACGGTCTGGCAAGATGGTGCGTGCGCAAGATGTGCCGCTCATCAAGCAATGGTACCTTGAACACCCGCCTGCGCATCTCAACAGCCCCGTCAAGGTTCGCGTTTCCTACCAAAAGCTCTTGAAGACTTACATCTTGAACGAACTCCACAAGAAGCCGCCCAAGTCGCAGAACAGGCAGGACCTGCTCAAGTCTTTGAAACAGACAAAATTCTTCCAACAGACGACCATCGACTGGGTGGAGGCCGGTCTGCAAGTGTGTAGGCAGGGGTTCAATATGCTCAACCTCCTTATCCACAGGAAGAATCTGACGTACCTCCATCTTGACTACAACTTCAACCTCAAGCCTGTCAAGACCCTGACTACGAAGGAGCGGAAGAAGTCGCGGTTCGGAAACGCCTTCCACCTGATGAGAGAAATCCTTCGCTTGGTGAAGCTCATTGTCGATGCGCACTGCCAGTTCCGTCTGGGGAATATCGACGCCTTCCTCTTGGCGGACGGCATCCACTATGCCTTCAACCACGTCGGTCAGCTTACGGGTATGTACCGTTACAAGTACAAGCTGATGCACCAGATCCGTTCCTGCAAGGACTTAAAGCATCTAATCTACTACCGATTCAACAATGGCGGTGTCGGCAAGGGTCCGGGATGCGGTTTCTGGGCGCCTTCATGGAGAGTATGGCTGTTCTTCATGCGCGGAATCATTCCTCTACTGGAAAGATGGCTTGGAAACCTTCTGTCTCGCCAGTTCGAGGGTCGCCACAGCAAGAGTGTTGCCAAGACCGTCACCAAGCAGCGAGTGGAGTCTCACTTTGACCTGGAACTGCGAGCCGCCGTTATGGCTGATCTCATGGACATGATGCCTGAGGGTATTAAGCAGAGCAAGGTCAACACCGTCCTACAGCACCTTTCCGAGGCGTGGAGGTGCTGGAAGAGTAACATCCCATGGAAAGTTCCAGGTCTGCCGGCGCCTATCGAGAACATCATCCTCCGTTACGTTAAGTCAAAGGCTGATTGGTGGATTTCGGTGGCCCACTACAACCGTGAGCGCATCCGGAGAGGTGCTACTGTCGACAAGACTGTTGCAAAGAAGAATGTCGGCCGTCTTACCCGTCTCTGGCTGAAGGCCGAGCAGGAGAGGCAGCACAACCACATGAAGGATGGGCCGTATGTCTCATCTGAGGAGGCTGTTGCCATCTACACGACCACTGTGCACTGGCTTGAGTCCCGAAAGTTCTCGCCTATCCCCTTCCCTAGCGTCTCGTATAAGCACGACACCAAGATTCTCATCCTAGCCCTAGAAAGGTTGAGGGAGGCGTACTCAGTGAAAGGCCGTTTGAACCAAAACCAGAGAGAGGAACTCGCTCTGATTGAGCAGGCGTATGATAGCCCCGGGACAACCCTCGAGCGGATCAAGCGCTTCCTGCTCACCCAACGAGCATTCAAGGAGGTCAGCATCGACATGAACGACAGCTACAACACGATCAACCCCGTGTACGACATCGAGCCGATGGAGAAGATCAGCGACGCCTATCTCGACCAGTATCTCTGGTATCAGGCGGATCAGAGGAACCTCTTCCCCGCTTGGATCAAACCGTCTGACGCTGAGGTGCCTCCTCTGCTTACATACAAGTGGGCTCAAGGTATCAACAACCTGGACCAGGTGTGGGAGACGGCAAATGGCGAGTGCAACGTCTTAGTAGAGACCTCTCTCTCCAAAGTGTACGAGAAGGTGGAGCTCACGCTGCTCAACTCGCTACTGAGGCTGATCATGGACCACAACTTGGCCGACTACATCACGGCCAAGAACAACGTCCAGTTGACGTACAAGGACATGAACCATACCAACAGCTACGGGATGATTCGCGGTCTACAGTTCTCGGCATTTGTCATGCAGTACTACGGCCTCATTCTTGATCTCCTTCTCCTGGGACCCCAGCGAGCTAGTGAAATTGACGGACCGCCGCAGAAGCCGAACGACTTCCTCCAGTTTAGCAGCAAGGACGTCGAGACGAGGCATCCCATTCGTCTCTACACGAGGTATATCGACAAGGTCTGGGTATTCCTGCGCTTCACTGCCGAAGAAGCTCGGGATCTCATCCAGCGGTACCTTACCGAGCAGCCGGATCCCAACTTTGAGAATGTTATCGGCTACAAGAGCAAGAAATGCTGGCCCAGGGACTGCCGCATGCGTCTCATGCGTCACGACGTGAACCTTGGCCGTGCCGTATTCTGGGACCTGAAGAACAGGCTGCCGCGCTCCGTCACGACGATTGACTGGGACGACAGTTTCGTCAGTGTTTACAGCAAGGACAACCCGAACTTGCTGTTCTCGATGTGCGGCTTCGAAGTTCGCATCCTGCCCAAGTGCCGCAACAAGAACGACGAGTTCTCCGAGGCAGACAGCGTCTGGTCGCTGGTAGACAACACGACCAAGGAGCGCACGGCTCACGCGTTCCTCCAAGTGACGGAAGAGGACATCCAGAAGTTCAACAACCGCATCAGGCAAATTCTCATGTCCTCGGGTTCAACGACCTTCACCAAGATTGCGAATAAGTGGAACACGGCCCTGATCGCCCTCTTTACGTACTACCGTGAGGCCGCCGTGTCCACTGTCACCCTTCTCGACACGATCGTCAAGTGCGAGACCAAAATCCAGACGCGAGTCAAGATCGGCCTGAACTCCAAGATGCCCTCACGTTTCCCGCCCGCCGTGTTCTACACCCCCAAGGAGCTCGGCGGCTTGGGCATGATCTCGGGCTCCCACATCCTCATCCCCGCTAGCGACAAGCGGTGGTCGAAGCAGACGGACACGGGCGTCACGCACTACCGCGCGGGCATGACACACGACGAGGAGACACTGATCCCCAACATCTTCAGGTACATCATCCCCTGGGAGGCCGAGTTCATCGACTCGCAGCGCGTGTGGACCGAGTACGCACAAAAACGCATGGAGGCCAACCAGAACAACCGGCGCCTAACACTCGAGGACCTCGAGGACAGCTGGGACCGTGGCCTGCCGCGGATCAACACGCTGTTCCAGAAGGACCGGAGCACCATCAGCTTCGACAAGGGGTACCGCGCGCGGGCGGAGTTCAAGATATACCAGCTGATGAAGAGCAACCCGTTCTGGTGGACGAGCCAGAGGCACGACGGCAAGCTGTGGAACCTGAATGCGTACCGGACGGATGTTATTCAGGCGCTTGGTGGTGTGGAGACTATTCTGGAACATACCCTGTTCAAGGCGACCGGCTTCCCGTCCTGGGAGGGTCTCTTTTGGGAGAAAGCATGTCTTGCAAAGGGAACGCAGCTGTTGCGGCACGACGGTACCTCGATCGCTGTCGAGGACGTCAAAGAAGGAGATCTACTCCTTGGTCCCGATGGTGGTCCTCGCCGTGCGTTTAATATTGTCAGCGGCAAGGATCGTCTCTACCGGATTAAAATCGGCGCAGGCAAGGAAGATCTTGTCGTCACGGCTAACCATATCTTGGTCCTGCACAAACCGAAGAAGGGCACGAACATGTACAATGGCCCGACTATTCGGGGGCATACCCAACGCTTTGAAGATCGACTTGGTGATTTTTCAGCCCCAAGCTCGGACCCCGCAGACCCTGCCCTGTCCAACAATCTCGTCAAACAACGTGGGGACTTCATGTCAACTCTGAGAAGTGCCGTTGCTTGGGTCCTTCGTGCCGACCGAAGTCCGATGAGATCCACCGTTATCCGAAACATGCTCGACGGTACTACCGGCATCACTACCAACGAGGAGTCATATACCGTCGACCATCCCCGTCAGAAGGGCGAATACTACACCTTCGCCTGGGGAAATCCTGATCGGACCAATCTCAAAGGCCATGCGGACTACCCTCCCGTATTCCTGCCGACCAAGGACGACGCGTTTTCTGCCGCCGTTGCCAAGAGTCGTGAGCTTCACTCCCAGGGTGAAGTGACTTTGGGAACACTGCGGCAGCGTTTCTTGGAGAAATCCGCCAACGGGAAAGGAGGAGAGCTTCGGATCGACACTAGCCTTCCAGATATGTTCCTTCTCTGGAACAAGGGTGGCTCTAATCTCAAGATCCGTGTTTATTGTCCCCGGGCATATAAAAATCATGCGCGTTCATACGCTTTCCCGTCGTTGTCAAGTGTGGCTTCAGAGCAACAAGCCGACACAGATGATCAGGAAGATCTTCGCGAGGTTCCTGCAGTTGACCCATACGATACTGTTTACATGACCGCTGCCGAATTCGCTGCTCTCCCCGTCAAGGAAAGGCAGCAGTATCGGGTCGTCAGATGCCCTGGTTTCGAGTTGCCTGAGAACTCTGTGCCCGTCGATCCTTACTTCTTGGGCCTTTGGTTAGGCAACGGAACTCGCACGAACACAACAATCACCAATCGTGAAGAAGAAGTTCGCGAGTTTTTGGTCAACCATGCAGCCGAGCTGGACTTACACTTGGTCTGGCGTAAGGGGCTTGACTACTCGACTGTCGCCAACACTCGACTTAGGGACCGCCCTCTGCCAACATCTACAGCCAAGGCCGTCAAGCTGCCAGCTCGCTGTCAAGCGCGACAGATCATCAAGAAACAACGGCTCGCTGCCGGGCTGTCTGCAAGATCTACCGTAGCTACTTCGTCGCCGGCTCCTGATTCTCAATCGTCTGTCGCTCTACATGTTCGGTCGGCTTCGCAAGTTCCTGTAGGTATATCGAATGTGTCTGCCGCGCTGCCCAGCTCATCTGTTCCCGACTCGAGTACCGATATTCCTGAGATGATGCTGGACGACGTCGAGGACTTTGAGGTTTCTGAGACAGACATTCCCGACATTGAACCTGATGACATACTGTCTCAGCTAGGTTCCCATGCGGGGCTCATGTGCCTAGCAGGTCAGCTTGTGGACCCGGAAATGCCCATGTCCAGTCAGGAGTCGACCGAACAAGAGCTTGGTCTTGACATACTCGATACGGATAGCGAAGACGAGGAGGTAGAGCTTGAGGATGACGATGTGATGGCTGAGAAACGTGAGAGCGACAACGACTATAGCGCCCAGGTTGGCGGGCCTTCGCAGTCGAGCTTGTCGGGCCAACCTCGCCAACCAGCGGAATCCCCTCAGCGTCGCCGGAACCACCGCCTGAAGACTGGTGGTCGAGTATATGGAGACCTAGACGACGACGAACAAAGCCAGCTTTTGGACGAGATAATCCATGGGTCTGACAATTCTGGCTGCTCTGGAACCCGAGTCAACACGCTACTCCGCGACCTCGACAATCTGGGTGTGTTATCCGCCCGGGGTGAACGCGGTTCCGGTGACGACAAGAAACATATCCCCTCGGTTTACATGGATAATTCGCGTTCGGTCCGTCTCTCTGTCCTTGCAGGTTTAATTGACAGTGACGGCTGGTTTGTTTACCCAGAAAACATGTTTGGTTTCGCCCAAAATGAAGCTTCGCACTCTAAGCTCTTCTGGGACGTCGTCGGCCTTGCGCGGTCTTTGGGTTTTAGCGTCTGCACAAAGCAGCGCATGATGTGGGACCCGACCCGAACGAAGCGCTTCCCGATGTTGGTCGCCCAGATCTTCGGGAACGTAATGGAAATCCCGTGTCTTCTCGCTCGAAAGAAGGACGCCGAGCGCTTGATCCCTCAATCTCACAGTTTCACTATCAAAGACATCCAGCTTGAGTCTGAGGCGACCGAGTGGGCTGGTTTTCGAGTCGACCAGGACCAGCTCTACTTGCGACACGACTACGTTGTACTCCACAACAGTGGTTTCGAAGAGTTAGTAGCGTCCCTTTTAGTTTCTGCTTGTTCTACTGTCCATCGCGCTTCTTTTTGCGGTGTTTCGTTTCATGCAGTTTTGCGGCCATATGATCATTCTGTCTCCCTCACTCCGCTTTCGCCCTCCTCATCACCGACCTACCTTCCTTCAACACGTACACGTTGCTTCTTTCCTCGTCTTCAGCATACTCCTCTTCCTGTTGCCTCTTTCCCTGGCTTTTTGGGAAATTCATTACCCCTTGCCACTTCCCTAGCGCTTGGGACACTTTCACTAGCACTACTCATTGTCGATTCACCTATTACTATGAACCTGGCCTTATCCAGTTATGCTAACTTCTCATTTCAAATAGGTCAATGAAGTTCAAGAAGTTGACAAACGCCCAGCGGTCCGGTCTCAACCAGATTCCGAACCGTCGCTTCACCCTCTGGTGGTCTCCCACGATCAACCGTGCCAACGTCTACGTCGGTTTCCAGGTCCAGCTTGATCTGACTGGTATCTTCCTGCACGGAAAGATCCCGACGCTGAAGATCTCGCTCATCCAGATCTTCCGAGCTCACTTGTGGCAGAAGATTCACGAGTCCGTTGTTATGGATCTTTGTCAAGTTTTCGATCAGGAGCTGGAGTCGCTTGGTATTGAGACGGTCCAGAAGGAGACGATTCATCCTCGGAAGTCATACAAGATGAACAGTTCCTGTGCCGATATCCTACTCTTCGCGAGCCACAAGTGGAATGTCACGCGGCCGTCTCTCCTATATGACTCCAAGGATGTCATCGAGCCCACGACGACCAACAAGTTCTGGATCGATGTGCAGTTGCGGTACGGTGACTACGACTCTCACGACATCGAGCGGTATACTAGGGCCAAGTACCTGGATTACACCACGGACAGCTCGAGTATCTACCCTTCGGCGACCGGTCTAATGGTCGGTATCGATCTCGCGTATAACCTCTACTCTGCGTACGGCATGTACTTCCCCGGCTTGAAGATCCTCATCCAACAGGCCATGGCGAAGATCATGAAGGCGAACCCTGCGCTGTACGTCCTGCGTGAGCGTATCCGGAAGGGTCTGCAGCTCTACGCCTCCGAGAGCAACCAGGAGTTCCTCAACTCCCAGAACTACTCGGAGCTGTTCAGCAACCAGACGCAGCTCTTCATTGACGACACCAACGTCTACCGTGTTACCATCCACAAGACGTTCGAGGGTAACTTGACGACCAAGCCCATCAATGGTGCCATTTTCATCTTCAACCCGAGGACCGGCCAGCTCTTCCTCAAGATCATCCACACGAGCGTCTGGGCGGGCCAGAAGCGTCTCGGCCAGCTGGCCAAGTGGAAGACGGCCGAAGAAGTGGCGGCGTTGATTCGGTCGTTGCCGGCTGAGGAGCAGCCGAAGCAGCTCATTGTCACGCGAAAGGGTCTTCTTGATCCGCTTGAGGTGCACCTTCTGGACTTCCCCAACATCTCTATTCGCGCGTCAGAGCTTCAGCTGCCGTTCCAGGCTGCCATGAAGGTTGAGAAGCTTGGTGACATGATCCTTCGAGCAACAGAACCCCAGATGGTGCTCTTCAACCTCTACGACGAGTGGCTGAAGACCATCTCCTCGTACACCGCCTTCTCCCGTCTTGTCCTAATCCTCCGCGCTCTCCACGTTAACCAGGACAAGACGAAGCTCATACTCAGGCCTGACAAGACGGTCATCACTCTGGAGCACCAGATCTGGCCGAACCTGACAGACGAGGACTGGATCAAGGTCGAGACTCAGCTGCGCGATCTCATCCTCCACGACTACGGCAAGAAGAACAATGTCAACGTGTCCAGCCTGACGAGCAGTGAGGTCCGCGATATCATCCTGGGCATGGAAATCTCGGCACCCTCGATGCAGCGGCAGCAGGCGGCGGAGATTGAGCAGCAGCAGCAGGAGCAGCAGCAGCTGACAGCCGTCACGACCAAGACGCAGAACGTGCGAGGCGAGGAGATTGTCGTGACGACCACCTCACAGTTCGAGCAGCAGACCTTCGCGTCACGGACCGAGTGGCGGACGCGCGCCATCGCGACGTCGAACCTGCGCACGCGCTCTAACAACATCTACGTGTCGTCCGTGGACAGCATGGAGAAGGAACTCACGTACGTGATGCCCAACAACATCCTCAAGCGCTTCATCAAGATCGCGGACCTGCGCGTACAGGTGGCGGGCTACCTCTACGGCTCATCGCCTCCCGACAATAGCACGGTCAAGGAGGTCAAGTGCATCGTGCTGGTTCCGCAGATCGGCGGCCTCCGCAACGTCCAGCTCCCGCAGAACCTGCCTCAGCACCCTCTCCTCTCCTCCATGGAGCCCCTCGGCATAATCCACACCGCTTCGGGCAACGAGCTCCCCTACATGTCCGCGGCGGACGTGACGGAGCACGCCAAGCTCATGGACGCGCACCCCTCGTGGGCCAAGGATAACCAGACTGTCACCCTTGCCGTTTCCTTCACACCCGGCTCCGTCTCCCTCTCCGCGTGGGCCCTCACCCCCGAGGGCTACAAATGGGGTGTCCAGAACAAGGACGTCCAGTCCGACGCACCGCAGGGCTTCACGACGGCCATGGGCGAGAAGCGCAAGCTGCTCCTCAGCCCCCGCTTCCAAGGCTTCTTCCTTGTGCCCGAGGGCACGGCGTGGAACTACAGTTTCATGGGCAGCGCATTTACTAGGCTGGAGAAGAGGCCCATACGTGTCAAGGTCGACGTGCCGATCGGCTTCTACAGCGACGTGCACCGGCCGCTTCATTTCCAGGCGTTCGCGGAGATGGAGGACCCGGGCGTCGACCGGTCAGATAATTTTGCTTAGGCTTAGGCTTTTCAAAGTTTCTTCCAACAGTTTTTTCTTTTTTCGTCTTGCGGAGGAGAGTGTTTATGGTAACATATTTCAAGCATCTGTCTTCTTTTACGTCCATTTCTGTTGCTTTGCATCGTTGATGCACTCTTGTTGTATTGTACAGATTGAAGGGTCTGGAGTCCATGGGAAACGGGATTTATGTACTTATACAAAACAACGGAGGAGAGGGTAGTGAGAGAAGTGAAAGAAGTGAAAAAAGATAATATCAAGGGTATAATACAAACGAAATCTACAAATAACAGATTCTTCCTATTGCTCTTGCCGCTTTGGTCATCCCGGTGTTTACGGAGCTTTCGGCACTTGGTGACGCTTCTGTTTGATCATCGCTCGGCGCGTGATGGGGGGGGAGGCCTGGAGACGAGGGTGTGGGGGTTACGAGGGGGCGGCAAGAGAAGAAGAGCCCCGAAAGAGGAGACTCCGGACGCCCGAGGGCAAGACAGCCCGGAGATACGAAGAAGTCCCTCTGTAGAGGTAGGTGATCTGGGAGGAAACACGTAGGTCTGGCCTCAGATGGACTTCACCGCTCATCCACAGCAGTGTTTCGTCGCATATCGCGAAACGTGTTTACCCGTCCTGCACACCCTGTAGGCGAAGGGAATCATAACACACCCGTGCAATAGGCGTTTTGAAAAAGTCCGATGGGGTAGCTGGAGTGTGTGAGCGTGTCTTGCGTGTGAGATGGCGGGGACGAAGATGACACACGGCCCGCGTCTTATGATTCCCACCGGGGAATCAAGACCGTTGAAAGCCGCCTTGCAGGGGCGTCTATAGGATGCCTCCACGTCGCGAAGGGAAATCGTCACATACGTGACCATCAATCATGGATGAATGAAATGCAGGACAAACCAAGAAAGTGTAGCCTGGAAGGGAAGCTTGTGTAATACTTACCGCGTGGAGGAGTATGGAAGGCCATGTGTTGCGAATGTCTGATGACCGTCGGGGATCTGGGCGAGCTGAGTCCAGCTCATATCGCATCCTACTTGGCTTGTGTTCCGTTCCACTCAATCCATGGTATGGCCCCGGTACAGATTTGCACTCGGACCAGATTTGTTTCCTCGGGCCATTTGAGAATGCTCGTTACATTCCCCAATCTCGAAAAAAAAAAGAAAAAGAACACGAAGTAAGAACGAAATGTTCAGATGAAATGCACGTCATGTACGATGTACTTCTTTAGTACTAGCATATGAACGGCCGGTAACCCCCCCTACCCAAAAACCAAAATGACGTGCCTTATAATAATAAGACAAGACTTATACCTCGCGAACAGACGATGCGAGAAAGACCCGGGTGTGTGGATGGCGGAATGAACATGGTCGGCAGATGCAAGTACGGCCTCGGGATGAGGTGATCTCGCTTCCGTTGGAGAACCTGTTTCCGCATCGACGTTTACACCTTCGCAACATACTGAGTTAGGCGAAAAGCACGTCTGTTGCTCTGCGGCACAGTCTCCCAAGCGCCTCAACCTTCGGAGTGCGGCGTCGGATTGCTGAGCATTGGGTAATGATCTGGAGGCCAAAAAGGGTGACTGACCACCCATTGCGTTACCCACTTGTCTCTCAGGCTGTAGTCAGGGGCTCGCCAGCTTGCGTTCCCCTAAGAGCTGATTCAGCGGTCAGCAGGTTTCGAGAGGTCGGGATGAAGGGGGAGATAGGACCGGGGTTCATGCGTTCATGCGCCTGACAGCTGTAATTTCAGTCCCCACGGGAGGCTTGCTTTCGCCTGTCTGGGCGCGGAAAGGAGGCACTTCGCCTGCATTGGCGGCCCACGGATGACGTCGGGTTGCTCTGTGGGGGGTTCGTGTTCTATTTTCAACCCCTTGCAGATATTGAGGGGCAACGGTGAGGCGAGGCAACCTTGAGAACGGCTAAGCAATATGTCGGGAAGATTGCCATTGTATTGACCAGGGTCTTAATTGACATACCCCAGCCGCCCCGAGAAGCAAGGGGTGAGGGCGTATCCGTATGGTAAGAGGGGGGACCTGTCAGGATAACGGGGTCCACGGGGCTAAGCTGCCTCGATGTTCAGATGGCAGGGAGTCTATCGCTCAGACTTCACAGCCAAACCCCGCGTTCCAGCACACACCCCGACAAGCAATGGTAACTGTTCGCCATGCCGGGCCAGTCGACAAGAAACAGGGAGATATCACTTTGCAAACCCGGTACGGGGAGGAGAAATCACAATAAACGGATACCATCGGCCGCAGTCCTTGGTTGGTACCCTCCTGTCGGAAACATCTTGAAATCGCGGGGTCCTCCTATATATCGGGAAGGTTGTGCGGCGCAACATGAGGGTTGTGCGCACAATCAGCCTTCACTCTTGATGTACCGCGTAACAAGACACTCCCCTCCGCGTACCCGAACGTCCCATTGCTCATCGAACCATTTCCTGGCGATCATATAAATGGTGTGACGTCGCATCGCCCAGTCGTCGAAGATACGTGGGCGGGCGCAGGAGGCCGGCGTCGATCAGGAGCAGCAGCGTTTCGGTCGACGGCGGAGCTCTGCTGAGAAGTGTGCTGAGAAAAGGGGTCCAGCATCGGAAAGCTTGCAATAGTTTGTACTTGTCCACACCGCTACGGGGGAGTTCGTCATCCTGGTGGAAGATTGACGAAGCGGCCCCGGGGGTGTGGGCCGTGAGCTGGGTTCTGAAAGGTGGGATTAAATTGGAGGGCCCTGGACAAGGGGGCGTGTAGTATTTCGCTGCGGGGTGGAGGGGGCATGGCGGGGTCAGGGAGACAGGGTCCCTTGAACCCTTCATTTCTTGCAAACTGACAGCTGTGGGCTCACGGTCACGATGGCTCGCACGTCTTATCGGTGACGCCGGGCTGCCCGCTTTCGCGATGTCAAGCGCAGCATCGTGCTCATTCGCATTTGTAATGCAGGGCCGGATCCGTCGATGACTCGTCTGGGAGACATCTTGAAGCAACTTGGTGCAATCGATTTCTTCCTCGCAAGTCAATCTTTGTAATACTATTTGTGTTCGATCTGTGGCTGTCTCGCCCGGCGCATTGGAACTTAAGACTAGCTTCGACGGGAGGCTGGGTTCATGAGAGCTCCTACTGCACATCAACCTTGATGTAACTGGGACGTGGCGGACCTGAAGCGCGGAACGGGACTACAGCGGAATCCCTCTCTAGTACCATGCCCCTGGCAAGTAAGGTCCCAGATACGGCTCCAAGTGCATGAACCGCTGCTGAGCTGAAGACGACAGGGCGAATTAGGGCTGCGGGTGTGGCTCCAGCCTTTCCGTTGTTGGTAACAAGCCCGCTGGTCCCAGCGGGCTGGGATCGCAGGCCAAGCCACGAGCTTTGGTAATCCTGGAATCCGCATAAACTCATGGAATTACGATAATATTCGACGGACATGCCCGTCTCGTATATGGTCTAAGTTCCCAGAGCAGATTGAAAGTTAGTGCCAAGCTTGCGTAAAGTGGTGATGAAGACGAATGGCGATATGGAAGGAAGATGGCCGAAGTCCTCCGGTTGGATAGCAGTTCGTCCCGGTGGGCAATTCTCTGCCAGGGTCGATTCCCCGTGACGAACAAAAAGTCTCGTCGGCATCATCCCCCTTGTGGGGAGTGGAGTCTGCCTGCAGCTTCAAAGCTGGATGTACGTCAAGTGCTTGTCAGGGGCCAACCCTCCTCACACAACAGGGCACGTCCATCACGGACATGACCGTTCATCGATCAAGGACTATCTTCCATGGGGACCAAGCGCTGAGCTGAAGGACAATGTGTTGGCTTCCCGAACCCTGTTAACCTGTCGCCAGTTCGAGTGGGGACTCGTGCCTCAGGGGGCTACTCAGAAGGGTTCGTTTACAGCACACCCTTTAAATGCCTCCATGCAGTATCTAGTACCTTCAAAGTTAAAAGTATACATCCTATGATGTGCTTCAGGCAAAGGACTGTGAGATACACCTTCCTTTTGAGCACGAGGGCCGTGAGTTTTCATCGAGGTCATGAGGAAAGTGCAACGGGTAGTTCGTCGGGTGTACCCACCTGGATGGTTCCGTAGGTGAACGCCCAGGACGCAGACACAAGAAACTGGTTCCTCTCAACATCATGCCTGCGAATAAACTTATCACTTTAACGACATAACCTTGCAGTGCTGCAATAGAGATTGAGCTGCACGTTCCTGGTTTCGACACAAGCTGGTTCTTTATCATAAGCATGCGATACCCGAGCCACGGCTAACGCCTGGCGCCGCCACACGCTAACTTCTTCAGCTTTTAACACCTACCAGTATTTCTCGTAGAGGTACCCAATTACAGCGGAATCCAGGCCTCGGGATCTCATTATAGCAGTGATTTTCTGTATTGAGCTTTTGTACCGTTGCATGGCTTCTGTCCGTCAGCCCTCGGCGCGCCACATGTGACGCAACTGCCCCCGAGCGCAGAGGGCCCGTGCCACGTGAATCAATGCAGCATCTGTTGAAGCAGGAACAACCAAGGACTATGGGCAAACAGTAAAGGTTATCGACTATAATGAGGAAGGCAGGAACGAGGTTGCTCTCCCCGCGAGACACGCCCAGAAGTGATGGGCTCGGAGGCGGCAGGCGACGGCGCGGCCGATCCCAACAGAACCAACATCAGAAAGCCGGTCTTGCCATCCAATATGATCTTCGTCCAAAAATTAGTACGCGAATGCCGCCTTCGTCCCACTTACCTCAGCAGCGCCGGTCCGAAATAGCTGGACAGGGATAGCTTCAAGGTCGAGCCAATTATTGATCCGCCGTGCCAATAGTGTATGGCATCGTCGTTGCCACTTTTGTCACCACATAAGAAAGGACGACCGTTCTTGGTGCCTTTTGTCTTTGGTCTCCTTTGTTGATGACGTCTAAGCCGCGTCCGTCATTTCATTCTAATTTCGCGAACCAAGGTAACCAACCACCAAAGCAAGCGGATGCGGAGACGAAGGGAGTGGCTTTGTCACCAAGGTTACCAAGTTCGAGGGAAAGTATTTGATACATGTTCCTCTCTTAGTCCTGGCCATGACTGAAGAAGAAATCTCCCAACGGCTGCGGGGCGGCAGCTGACCCGAAATAGAAAGTGATAATCTCGGTGCTTCCCAGATTTCAACGGCTCAGCGCCACAATCAAGTCCCAAAACGGACACCATCGTTACCCTGTACTCTTTCCAGTGGACCTTCGAATTGTGCCCCGGAATCGCTTAACGCTTTCCGTTGTAGCAGGCGCTGTCGCTTCTGTCCGTTGACGCAGCCACATTTCATTCCAGTTTCTCAAGGCTGGCCAATCACCAGTGCCGGCCTCCAAGAAACACCAACCGAGATCCACAGCGGCGAATGTTCACTCGCTGCAAGCCCTAGAAGGGGAGTGGCCTTCTAGAAGCTGTGCTTCTTGCGTTCGAGACGCATCGTTTGCCTGCAATTTTTGAAAGCGGATGAAGCCCGGCTGCCTCAGCCCAAACCCCTGATTCTAACCCCGAGGCATTATCCGCGTTTTATTATCACGCACGTTGAAACGAATTTCGTTCATGCGAACTCTTGAACAGGCAGAATTGACCCGTGTTTCCTGCTGTCCGGTCACACTCCTGCAAGCAACCCTTCCAGCTTGGCGCCGCCAGGGACTTCAGACAGACCTGCGTGGTCTAAGCTTCATGGCCACTTCCCGCAATATCCGATAGAGAGAGGGTCCAGAGCTGACGCCTTCGCCAGCGAGGATTTAAGGACTGGACTTAATGCATTTCGCCGCCACTAAGGGACGCCGGGATGAATCTCACAATCTCCGCATCTCGAATGTCGCGCACATGCCTCGCTAACTAGCAGACGGGGGATTGGGGAAAGAAGGCGCTGAGGTTTGGGTTGTGCCTTGGGTTGTGCGCTGACAATCGGGGAAGCTTTACCCTGGACAGTCGCATTGCAACACAATTTCGGGCCGCCCACTGACCAGGGTATACAGGAAAAGATGCTGGGGAGACCCCAGATACCAGGGTCAGCCAACAGCCCGCCGCCCTGGGCTCCTCGCAATGTGGTGTCGGAGATTTTGAGGCGAAGGTAATCCCGGACATCATAACCCACGACACAACCATTCGGGGTTCTGACCCTCGCCCTGATCCCCCCGTATGCTACCCTCATCCGCGAAGATATCTGCAAACTGTCACACTTAGGCAACGAAGGAACCTGTGGGCCCAGCTCCATGGTACAGGAAGCCCAGCAGCCGCGGCACCGTGGTCGGAGCTTGGGGGCATATTCCAGGGCTCTCACAGACAAGATTGAAGCCCGGCATGTGTGAACGGGTGTCTCATCTCAAGGCGCTGTCGACGGCGTTTACCCGGACCAAACCCGGTTGGCACAATCCACAGCAATTTTTCGAACCGGGCGCGCCGCGGTCGCGAGAAACAACATGACAACAGAAAAATCCCCAGGCGTGCTTCTGCTTTGAGTGCCCACCCGGCCCTTTTGATTCCCCTGCGTTCCGTCCTTATGTTGGCCATTGACGCGACGTGTTTATATTGCGTTTTGTCAATTTTCTCGTTCTGGGTGGTACCACCAAAGTTCCCGCCCCCCGTCACCGCGATCTCCGTTGTGTGTGGCTCTTGACGTATCAGAACCAATCCTCTGCCTCTGGCCTTGGACCTCAACTATAACCAGCCCTGCTCTGTTATAACCTCCACAACAACAGGACAAACCCACTCTTCGGCACCCAAGTACCGTTTACGATTCGATGTATCCAGTACGCGTATGTGTTGTGTCATTGTTTGACGAGCTAAGAGACAGGCTCGACTATGGATCCGTGGTCTCGACGTCTTCCCTGCCCCGGTGCCCCGCCATGCCTCAGCTCGTTCCGTACCTGTATTCTGACCCAGGTGCAGTTCACCAAAATACGGCAGCGGCTGCATTGCCCGTCACCTATTCTGGAAATATCCCCCCGGACAGATTCAAGATCGGGGATGGCACAGTTACATGGACCCGCAGCCGACCGGGCAGGGGTTGCGAATGGGGATACCCTCCTGTCATCAACTCTCCTCCACCCTCAATTCTGCTCGAAAGCAGGAGATTTTCCGCCTTAATTCACGCACCCCTCCTCTCTTCCATCGTGCCCGCATGGTAGGGCTTGTTTCAGCTTGCTATTTCTCCATTGGGACGCTGTGCGCCTGTGGGGATCTTGCTTGCCCTTTCCAGACTGCCCGTGCGCAGCACACTCCCCCCATCCCATGCCTCACTGCACCGAGTATGAACTTTCCAGAACCTTAATGTGGGCTCGGAATTGACATTGGAGGACAACTCATTGGGGAGGGGGGGGTGGGTGGGTGCTTTGAGGAGGGTACCTGATCCTATCGCGGTGGATGTGGGCTCTCTATCTTCGGACACACACCCCCATCCACCCCGGCAAGCCTACCCTGTTGCGCAGACACGCCGGAGTCAACGATACGAGACCCCTGTTGCTACTATAACGGCTTGCGGGAATGGGTCGTAGCATAAGATCACCGTTTTATGCTGCCGTCGACAACAGCCAAGGCTCTTCGAGGGCTCCACCACACTCCCTTCTTAGGACCGAGATCCGTGTCGCGCGAGCAAATCGCACACTTGCTTTGGCGTCGGGAATGGGAGAGGCAGTGGCTAAGAATACCCACCCCCATATTCCCGCTCGCTCCGCGCACGGAAGTTTATACCTCCCGCTCTCCGTCTTGTTCGATCAGGGAGATCAGACGATATAATGCAGGTTGGGGTCGCCATCCATACTTATAAGCCCTTTATAATCATCTCTCTTATTGTTGATTGACGCTCTCTCACCGTACCTGCACAAGCCTTACTCGAGGGAAAGGGCTGCATGCCAGAAAGGGCGATCCCGAGAGCTTAAAGCTTGATATTCTGCTTTATTATACCCATTGTCACTCGTTTCGAAGCACACAAGAGCTTATTGCGTCTCAGCTCTTGTGGTTTCCCTCTCTCTCCTTCCTTCTCTTCTCATTTGAAAGTCCTTTGGTTTAATCTCCTTCTCGCCTATTCATCGAGAAAACCCAGGCTATCTTGGTGTACGACTCTCCAGGAACGTGGGACTATTAGGGCTTCTTGCTATCCTCACTGGGGGGGATCTCGACCAAAGAGCGCGCACTTAATAACACCCTCCGGCACGACCACTACCACCCTCCAGGCATCCGGTACCGTCCAATCAACCCGCCCTACTTATACATCAAACGCAGCGGTCTGCCGGCAGTCATCCTCTTTCTCTCGGCCGCTTATCCAGTAGTAACTACCATCCCCCCACAAGTAACCCCCGTGCAGGCTTGGGACGACGGATCTATGTCCTGGGTTTGCCGGTGTAGAACGTCTCCACCGAAGCTCATCTTCGACTCGCAAGCCAGCTTGAACGACCGTAACCATAGTGGCGACATCCAACCCGACGACTTCCACTCCACCGAAGCATATCCATCCCGCCCCACCCACATTGCCCGAGAGGGCTCCGTCACATCAAATTCTTTCTATCCAGAGTCCGGCGACCGTCCAGAGCGGCCCGCTCTGGCGGAACCCATGCATCGGAGGCACGCTGGCGGGCAACTATCGCGTCGGAGACTACAATGTCGACTACTCTACACAGGAGTCGCATCCGGGCGAGCAAAACCAACAGCAGCACGCATACGAGTCTCCAGCACACCACCATCCGCACCAACCACCTCTCCATCACGCGAGAGCGCCGCCTAGTGGACTGCATGACACTCCAGAGTCGCATCCCGGAAGCCATCATTCGCACCACCCGGCCATGTCGCAACACCACCAGCACCACCAGCACCCGGTGCTGATGGATCCATCGCACATGAACCATCCGAGACATCCTCTGGGCCCGCCGCACTTTGGCGGGCCGGGCCCGGTGGTTGCGCCGCTCTATCCGTCCCTCAGCACGCCGACACAACCGACACATTCGCCTCATGGTGCCGGGGTAAAACGATCCCGACCGGACGACCTCGACCTCTCAGTGCCTGGGATACCCGACCTGGAGCAACAGGATCTAGAGGGGATGCCGCCGAGCGCGATGGGAGCGGCGTACGCGGCGGCCGCGCACCAGCAACACCACCAGCAGCAATCACAGCAACAGCAGTCACAATCGCAACAAGGGGGTCCGCAGTTGCCTCCTCCACCTACGCATCACCACCACCGACTACCGGACACAGGGCCGCCAGCTAAGATAATGAGGCGCGACGGCGACGGGGGAGGTGGGGCGCCGAGCATGGTTGGGCAAGCAGGGATGCCTCCGCCAGCGCCCAAGCCGCGAGGACCGAAACTCAAGTTCACGCCCGAAGACGATCAACTACTCATCGATCTGAAGGAAAACAAGAGCCTGACATGGAAGCAAATCGCCGACTTCTTTCCGGGGAGGTCGTCGGGGACGTTGCAAGTCCGGTACTGCACAAAGCTCAAGGCAAAAACAACGCAGTGGACGGACGAGACAGTACGTTTTTTTTTTTGTTTCATGATGTTTCCGCTGGCGACTTGTCGTCCTTCCTCGTTGCTCCGTAACTGCTTCCTCTTGACTAACGCTTATGGCTGTCCCCCTTCGTGCGAATAGGACCAGAAACTTCGCGCGGCAATTCAAGACTACGAGAACGAGAAGTGGCGCATCATTGCGAACAAAGTCGGGACGGGATTTACGCCCGTAGCCTGTCGCGAGCGGGCTTCTGAGTTAATGGGTGCGCCCTTATAGCAATCAACGTCCCCGCCAGGGGCGTCTGCTCCTGAGTCCGGGGACACCATATACCCGCAGCAGCTCCATTGATGAAGCGGGAGCTCGCACACGATAGCAAAGAGCTTCACCACGCGGACTGCTTCTTGAAAAGCTGTCGCGCGTGTGAAACGCATTCCTTACCTCAGAAAGGCGCGTCTCTGTCGCGGAATCGGGGACTCTGGAATTGGTCTCGTGCTCCGATTCAGTCGGCCCCGGTCGACTACGGCAGCGCCTCGCCAGTAAAGGGGCAATTCTCCACCTGAATGCAATTTCGCCTCTTTATGACAAGGAATCGGGCGTTATTCTGCTTTGGCCGACATCCTTTCGGAACCCGCGGCCCCTTGTTCTCCATCGCAACCTGCAGCAACCACCATCTTCCTACGTCGCCGAGCGACGTTGGCACGACGGGACTCGTACAGCGAAACCTAGGAGACAAATATACACGGACGTTGCCCCTCGAATCCGAGCTTCTTCCTATTATCTATCGTTCGTCACTTTGCAATCTTCATCCGGCGAGAATGGTCAGGAGCGCCTACTTCGATCGACATCGCACTAGCCTCAGCTACGACTTACTCTCCATTCATTCTTCTCTCATGCCAGACATGACGATGCATATTAGAGATTGATACCCTTGGGCAGATTTTGGCTGGTTTCTCTTTCTAACCAGCTCTTTACGAATACGCACAATCATTACATTTTCTGTTTAATATGGTCCTATTCAGCTCTTGGGATTCTTGCTCCAGCCATCTCCTTTGCCCCTTTATACTAGATCATCAATCCTTCATGCGAGACACGAATGTTCTTCCCTTTGTTTTTTTTTCAAGCTTCACGAATACTGTTTGTTTACTGCGCTACTGTAATAGACCAGCTTCAGTTTCTCCTCTTCACCTCCGCGTCCCCTGCGCTGTCGACTAGGAACGCAGCCCCCTCCCTTGCGCAAGGCAAAAGCGGGCGCTGCGCATAATACCCGATAATAAGGCCCAATCTATCATCGACTGCCGACCAAACAAGCCCACCCACACAGCAAGACCCGAAACGAGGAACCTATCCTCGGATAATAAACAACCAATTACATGCTCGCCAACTCACCTCGTCTCGCCCTTGCGGCAGCGGCGAGCCTTTCGTCCCGGTGCAGGCACATCGAAAAAAAAGTGGTCCGGCATTTGGGGGGACCAATATCACGCGGCTCGCTATAGTTGAATGCCCGCTTTTGCTTTCCCCGGGGGGGGGAGGATATATGGGAAGCGGGATAGCCCCGCTCGCGGAACATGCGTTTGAAACGGATTGATTACGTGCACAACCCCCTGAGCAACCAAAGCGAACTGCGAGTTGATGGGCCCTCTCTTTGGCTTGGGGCCTTTCGGCCGGGGAATTTTTGACTTCTTGGTTCCCCGGGAGATATTAAGCTGCCCTTGTTCTTAATACGCCGCAAACGAACGTGGTGGGCTATCATTGGGGGTTGCTGAGCAGGGAGTGACCCTGTATGGGGTTGGGGGACCATTAATGTCTTCTTCTATCACGACCCAGACACTTTGCTTTGTATTCCTTCTTTCCTTGTGCGGGTGTTAGGTTTTGGGAGGGGGGGTGTGGATGGGGCCACTGGGGATACTTGAGAATCTTCTTGGATATGAGGGGTTGGGGGTGTTGGACAGGCTGTGTTGTAATTTGCATACGGGTTGGAAGGGAATGGAGACAGGGTAGAGGGGTCATTTTTGCGAGCGTGCTTTTTGTGTTTCTTTGGTGCGTTAGTGCGTCCTATGGCGGAGAGCAGGAGGGAAGAGTGTGTAAGTGTTTGTTCGATTCGGCTGCTAGAATTCTTGGTACGAAATTATAATATGCTTTTCTCCTCTCGCTGTTGGTATAGTGCTGCTTTTGGTCGAGTAGTGTGGAGTGTGTTGACGGGTGAGGGGAAGTCCTGATAGTGTTGCGTCGTGATGGAAGGGGCTGGCTGATGGCCCGGAATGTGCAGATACTCGTCGAGGGTGTTAGGGCCGGAGGTGCATGCCAGGCTTTGGAGGTTGGATCCGGCAACCACTTACACGGGGCCCTGTGGGCGAGCCTTGACGGGTCTGCTTGGACGGGGTTGGACTTGGTGGGTGCTCAGGCCGCCATATGAGTTACTATCTCTGAGCTGGACTCATGGTATCAGCCACCTGAAGTCCCTACCCCCTGGTAATGGTTCTCCGCATGCCTGAAGGATACTGACAAGGCCGGGGTGTTCTTCGCTAGGACGTAACAGCTCTATGACGGACAATCCACAGACAGGCTTCGCCTTGCGGCCTGGCCTAGTCCCCCCCCCCAACAGAGCCGTGATGATACGTGAGGATCAGGAAGTTTCAGCAGATAACCCAACAGATATAGAGCATGAACAGTGCTTTCTGCGCCCATGAGCTCAGGGACAGGGGCTGCAGGCGGTTTGGGGGCCGTAGCTGCGACAAGGGCAGCTGAGACACTACAAGGGAGCTGAAGTTGGGCGTGCGGCTTATAAGCTAGTGTAGAGAAATAAGTGTGCATGGACTACAGCTAATCAGGGCTGGCTTGTCCATGAACCCTCAATACTGATAGGTAGGAAAATTTTCAGACAACGCCCTTCAGTCGGCTCCGTCCTCCACGGGTTCCTCCTCAATAGGTTCCTCCATAGGCTCCTCCTCAATAGGCTCCTCCTCGATGGGATCCTCCACGACCTCCACTGGTTCTGCAACCTCCCCTTCCCTCTCATACACATGCGGCAGCGTGGCCGCATCCGGCTCCATGCCTGTATACGTCTCCCCCTGCCACGTATAGCTCCCCCCCATATTCAAAAGCCACACCAGCGCATTGTACTCCACCACGATCTCTTCCAGCCTCCACATCTCCTCCTCCCACACCGTCTTCAAAATAGTAAGTCCCTTGGCTGGCATCTGCGCCCGCCCAAAGTACGACACCCACTGCAGGGCGATGCTCGCGCAGTCGTAGGTGTCCACGGAGAGGACGTCGACGGGGAAGTGAGCCCCCGTGCGCTGCTTCTCTATGAAGACCTCTTTGGACTCGAAGGTGGGGGCGCCGAGCGGCTTGTGGATAAACATGTTTATGGAGTCGCTGGTGTCGACGAAGGATGAGGCGAGATAGGTTTCGAGGAGGTCTTCTGAAAAGGCGGTTATGGATTGGGCGTAGACATCGACAAGGTGGTCCGCTTCCGAGCGGGTCATGCAGTGCTCTTGCTCGGGCTCTGGGTCTGGTGAGTCTTCTTGACGTGGGAGGAGGCGGGCGGAGGCAAGAGTTGCGCCTGCGAGGGCGAGAAGGGAGGCGCGCATGATTGGAGATGTGGGACTCCCGAGAGGGCCTGTTTAGGTCGGTCTGGAATGTGTTGATTCTGGGAAGTCGGCGAGAGTTCATCTATCGAACTCACTTACACCTGGTGAGCTGGACCTTATTTATCAACCTCACTTACACTTCACTTACCTGGCCGCGTCCTGTGATTCCATGTGGACGTCCATATTAACGGAGATTACCGTGCCAATATTTCTCCTCTTCACTCAGTTCAGGAGAGCCAAATCTAGAAAACAAGCTCATGATGTGTTCATCCTATCGTTCAAGGAAGCTATTTTGGGCATGGGCACTATCGCGAAGTCCGAACCGAGAACCTAAGCACCGACCCGTGCTTCTGTGAACCTACAGCGGAACCTCGCTAAAGGAGGAACGAGGAATATCCAAGAAGCCAAGGTTAACCAAGAGACTGTGTAGAGTAGTCGTCGTAGTCCTCATTGACGCGGCTCGGACCATGTTGGGGATCACCACCGGACCTCCAGGACCCGGATTTACCCGCCCCGTCCCCGGTAATTGCTCACACCTTTTCGGGGCCGGGACTTCCGAGGGTGGAATTTAAGAAACCCTGGCATGACTCTTCAACGGCTCGTGAAGCTGGAGCAAGAGCGTGTCTTTGGGAATATGTCTTAAGCGATGGGGAGAGAAGGGAGTGGGCGGTGAATAATTGGCGTTTAGACTTATACCTACGTAGGGAGAATGGCTGGGACCTTTTTCGCTTTGGCATCGTGGCCGGAGCCGGACTCCGGCACCCCGCTTTTCCCGGACCCGGAGGAGGATTCATCCGCGCTCCTGCGTGCCGACCTTACATCCCTTCCCTGATGCTTAATGAGCTCGTACTCGGCCCAAGAGCTCGCAGCGCATGCCTCCTCCCATCTGCTGACCAGAAGCCCACAACAGACTCAAAAGACCGAAGCCCTCACACTGACAATCTAAATTCACATTACATATACTACACTTACAACCCTCACACATTCGACCCTCCACCGCTACCTCCTCCCCCGCCGTGCCCATGACCATTCCTCCCCCCATCCACCAAAAGCGTAGGCTTAATAAAGTCCTCGTCAAGCTGCCTGAATAGCACCGCCGGGTCTTCCACCCTAAGAAGCTGCCTAATCGCCCTCCTGGCCCCCACACCCCCCGTCCCCGGAGTTGGCGACGTCTCGGCGGGTTCCGGCCGCCTGAACGCCCCGTCGTTGAGCGGGCTGGGGGTATTCCGCCCCCTCCGGACGGGAGGTGGCAGGTCGGAGGTGTCTATGTCGGAGCCTACGTCCGACTCCGTGGCGCTGCCTCCCTGCGCGAGGAGCTCCGCGTTCGGGTCGTCTGCCCGGGTGGAGCTCTTTCTGCTTGTTGGTGGCCGCACGGAGGGGTTGGGGCTGGAGGCGCCGGAGGCGAAGCGGCTTGTGCCCGCGGCGTCTCCGCGGAGGGCGTCGAGCGCCACGGAGCCGTTTCGCGCGGGAAGCTTTGCGTAGTTGCCGAAGGATTCAATGTCGAACTCGTCATCGCTATCCGCCTCCTCCACGACACCTGTCCTAATCCCGAGGATCTCTAACATGCGCGCCGTCGTCCCGCCAAAGATGATCACAGTCAGTACCACAACTACCAGAACCGTAGCGCGCAACGCCGGCGCATTGTCACCATCCAGAAGCGCTGCCAACGCTACTCCCACAGCACCGCGGAGTCCTGCCCAGAAGAGCATAG
The DNA here is from genome assembly GCA_030271035.1 of Microascus cirrosus. Lineage (NCBI taxonomy): Eukaryota > Fungi > Ascomycota > Sordariomycetes > Microascales > Microascaceae > Microascus > Microascus cirrosus. The sequence continues at coordinate 124,337 of JAMBUN010000297.1, read as the reverse complement.
CTTGGTAGCTGTACGGGAGCTCCTCACCCGTCTCGGCGGTGGTGTTGCGCGCGCGGTACCGGATGATGGCGTTGATGAGCTTGGAGAGCGGGAAGACGGCGACCCAGCGGGCGCAACAGACGGCAACGAGGGTGACGATGATGAGGGGGGGCTGAAAGTCGAGCCTGTTGTCCGTGAAAAGGGACAACCCCAGGTAGATAAAGATGAAATTCTCCGAGAGCTGAGCCAGAACCTGGAACATGTACTTTGTCGAGAGCTGGGTGCGCCGCGACATGTTGTAGTAGGCGTAGTGTTTTAGCGTGATGCCGCAGAAGAGGAGCGATACAATACCTGGTGTAGTAGTGGTTAGAAACTGCCAGCTGGGAGGTGCCTCTGTTTTGACTCACCCGACAGGTGGACGCTGTTGGAGAAGAAGTAGGTGGCGTAAGCGATCAGCACCACCAGACAGCTCTCGATCTTGGGGTGCCTCCGAACGTGCGTAAACTTGAGCAGCAGGGCCGTGGCCGCCGCGACAATAATACCCACGAACAGACTGCCAAAGAAGACCAGCACAAAGATCCCAATACCCTCCAAGAAGCTCAAGAATCCCATGTCCGTCTCCTCCCCCTTCTTATACTTCTGCGCCGTCTCGAAAATCACAATCGCAATCGCATCGTTTAGAATCGACTCCCCAAAAATTATGGTGTACAACTTCGGATCGACCTTGTAAGACGTAAAGATCGCGAGGATAGTAACGGGGTCGGTGGCGGAGAGGGTAGCGCCCACGGAAATGGCGTCAACGAAGCTAAAGGTCATGGGACCGGGCAGGAGAGAGTAGAGGAAGAGGAGGAGGCCGATGACGACAGCGGAGAGGAAGGTGCCCGCGAAGGCGAAGGTGAGGATGACGCCGATGTTGCGGAAGAAGTTGGCCTTGTGGAGCTCGTATCCCGAGGAGAGAATGATGGGAGGGAGGAGGAGGTTGAAGAAGATGCCCGGAGAGAACTTCATCATGTTCCGGACCGAGTCGCCCTGTGTGGTGAGCAGGGTAAGGCCGACGACCATGCCTAGAAGGGTATGTTAGCGGAGTGGTTGGTAGTGGGGAACGGGAGTAGGATCGGACGGAGGAGGAGTCGCACCAGCGAAGATGGAGATGACGGTCTCGTGGACGGCTTCGACCTTCTTCTGCTGGAGGAGGTAGCTCGTGAAGAAGGCGGCTATGAGGAGGCATATCGAGATGAAGATCGCCCACGACGAGAGCGCCTCGCTCTGCGTTACATCGCCATCTATGTAGTAGTGTCAGCTCTTGAACGTGTAGATTCGGTGGACGGCCGTGGGGTCAGGGGATGCGCACCTCCCGGATCGGTATCATCGTCGATAGCGCGGCCTGTACAGCAGCATTAGCATCAACTCCCGCCACCCACACTGCAGCTCCCCGGCTAACGGATAGCCGCAAGTGGAGGAACATACCCAAAAGCCGCCATCCCGCCTCCGAGAGCGCATCAGCCATGCCGCTACAGGAAGTACAGGAATCCAAAAACACAAAGCTTCGTCGTTTTCAGGGGACGCGCCGCGGAAAGCCGATGCTCGAGCGAGCGCAACACGTCGAGGCGATAGGACGCATGAACATTCGCTGGCAACTAAATTTTCCCTGCACCAACAGGAAAGGCGGGTGTTTGTGTTCGCAAGTTTGATGTAGGTAAGTTGGAAGGGGCGAAGGCGAAGACCAAGGGATGTTACGCCGGAAGTCGACAGGTTTCCTTTGTCGATGGGCTCTGGATGTACCGCCGAGGCCCTGCTCTGGTGGGGAGGTACGGATGGATTATTTCGGTTCCTGCCACGCCAAGGGTTGGCACCCGCGGACGGGCTCCGCGGGCGCGAAGGGCCGCTGGCTGCTTAGTAATCGTACGTTGAATGAACTGAATCATCATCTCACTGGTGGGTGCACCTCACCTCTGATCCCATGTCATGGCTCAGAAGAATCCTTTTTGTCTCGCACCTCATGAAAGGATACTAAAACATGCTGCTGAAATCTTTTGATTTTCTTCCAAAGCCCCACATGGCTGGAAGGCTACGCGCTTCCTGTCGAGTCTTCCCCTCTCAACAGGTATAATAATTACAAGGTATGTTATCCCGCCCCGTCGCAGAGCAAAGAAGGGACCCTCTCAATGCAAAAGGGGTGAGAGCCTTCGCCCCATTCTAGCAAGGTCCCAGTAACATGAAAATCGGCGGAAAAAAAGACGTTTAATCAACTCGCTTCCATACCTCCCATAACCCCGTGTCCCATACGTGAGAAAAACAAACACAATCCATGGCCCGGCTACTTTCCCGGAGTAGCGCTCCCGCTCGGCGTCCGCTGATGCTGTGTCGAGATGCTCTGTGGCGTCGACACGACGGCCTGCTGCTGCAAGGGCGAGCCTTGTTGCTGTGCCTGTGCCTGGGCCTGGGCTTGAGCCTGGGCCTGCTGTTGCCGGAGCATGGCGGCATACTGCGCCGGGCTGGGCCCGTTCGACATCCCCTGCGGAGTCGCGCCACCCGCCGCAGCGTTCATCGCCTGCTGCGAGATGGCATTCCGCTGGGCCATGTAGATCCGAGTAAGCTGCTCCGTAGCCCAATTCCTTGCCTGTTCCTGAGTAGCGCTTGGGTTCTTCTGGCGGAACTGCGTCTCGAGAACTGTGATTTGCTGGGCCACGGCCGACATCGACGCAGTCGCGCCCGGGGGTCGCGGGGATCCGGCTGGAGCGTGTAGACCCGCGTTTTGGAGCACGTTGAGCGCCGAAGCACCGTTTGTCCCTCCGGTGAACTGAGCCATGGCAGCTTGGTTATTGGCCATGAAGTTCTGCTGGTTCAACCCGTTGAGGCCGTTGCGCACGTTGGGTGAGCCTTGCCGGCCGTTGTTCGTCTGTGGCAGAGCCTGCCCTGGCGTTGGCGATTGCTGAGTTTGGGACTGCGGTGACGCCTGCGCCTGTTGAGGCTGGGTGTGGTGCTGCATCTGGACCGCTGCACGCTGTTGTTCCGAGATACGGCGTGCTTGCATAATGACATGGGCGTCAGCCTGAGGGTTCGCAGCTGCCGGCGTGCGCTGTTGGCCCGCCAGACTCTGAATCTGACCTTGGGTAACCCCGTTCATTGGCATTTGGCGCGCGAGGTTAGCAGCAAGATGGGCAGGCACCGAGCCGAGGCCGTTTATGCCAACGCCTCCCTGGACAGGCATCCCTGGCCGTGCCTGGCCTGCCATATTGAACTGGCTTGGCATGTTGACGCGAGGCATACCCGGCATTCCGTTCCCAGTAGGAGCTTGAGCAACTGCGCTCTGTGACGCCTGACCTCCGCTCGTGGTGGCAGTATTGTTGGCGGCCATCGAGGCTTGAGCATGCCTTGCTTGGAGAGCAGCCTGCTGCACACATGTTAGCTAACCTGGACTTGTAATAGTCAGTTCTTCAATCTTTCCAGTACATACCCTCTTTTGAGCCTCTTGGCGCTGGGCATATTGTGCCATTTTCTCTGCCACTGCCTGGTCGCGCTCCCACCTCATCAAGCTGTAGTCTCTGGGCGTCTTCAGCGGATGCTGCGGCCGCGGCTGCTGCTGCTGCGAATTATCATTCGCCTTGCGCATGGCGATCATGGTAGATTGCGCCTGCTGCTTCTGCGCCGTTGCCTCTCGCTTCTTCGTAACCTTTGCCATGGCGCTCAGGAGGTTGATGTGTCTGCGGTTATGCCGACGCTCCACCCTCATCGGGACACACTGCCGCCTCTTCGGCGGAGGTTGATTGTTGGCAGTTGCCTGCTGTTGCGCGGCTTGGTGCTGCTGCATGATGACCCGCTGAGCATTGTCGATCCGATGGTTATACGCTCTGAAATACTGAGTCTTGGCCAGGTCCGCCGACAACGGCTCTAGCTGAAGCCAGCGCTCAAAGCACTCCCACGCCGTGCGCCTCTCCATCCCCGAGCTGAGGCTTGACCTCGGGGAGAGAGCGTCTGAGATAAGTGACCAGTTGTACGAATACTGGCCAACGAGGCTCCTTAGCTCGTCATCCTCGGCCGCAGTCCACTGGGAAGCAACACGGTTTTCGTAGAAGCTCTGAGGGGGCATCACATGTTCCGTAGGCGGTCGGAATTGATGGCTAGCATGCAGACGGTCCCGGATAGGCTTCATGTCCGGGTTGAACAGTGCAACATCATTGTTCTCCGGAGGTAGCCAATCACGGCGCTGGTGTGCCGAAGGGGGTTGGGTCTTATCTGCCTCCTCGTCATCCGACTCCTCCTCGTAGAGGAACTTGCTTTGCCATGACGGCTCGCCTTCAGTGGTCAACTTCAATTCGCCCTCCACATACTTGCTCAAGGGCAGAGCAGGCCGACGCCAAAGAGCGTCTGGGTCATAGTCGGGCTGCGTCACATCACCCCCAGGAACCTTGAGAGGTGAACCGTAGAGTGGGAGTTCAGATAGGAGTAGATCGGTCGTAGGTGACTGGCGGAGGGGGAACACAGCTTGATCTTCAGGAAGCGCAAATATTGCCGCGGGAGAGACGATGTCGACTTCATCGTCTCGCGACACCTCAGCGAGGCTATCCGATACAAGATCCGCACTTACGAGGTCGGAGATACGATCGGGGTCATGCAGCTGCGTGCGACCCCCTTCGGCCTCGTCCTCCTTATCCGCTCCGGGTTTTGGAGGAGGCACAGCAGAGACCTGAAGTTGTAATCGCTCCTCGGGGGTTGCCGCGTGCCATGCCGCGCAGGCATGAGCCAGAATCTTGGCGGTTGCCATCTTCCATTTCCTTTCTTCGCGGAAGTCGGTACGCATCCACTTCATTTCCTGGAGGAGTATGTCCATATGGGACGGAGGTCGGGTGGGTTCGGGGCACCGATCTAGCTGCCTCAGGGACCACTTGTGTCCGTGCTGAAGTTGATATACCCTCCTCAGCACCTTGCACGCCTGGTCGTCCTCATACGCCAGTAGAGCATCGGATGACGAGATCGTCTTGTGAGCTTGGTTCAGCAAAGCCCCCAGTGGTTTCATCCAATTTGACCTTGATACAAACCCTTCAATGAAGAGTGGCGTGAAGTAGTCGTCTGCGGGCGATGTTCCATGCTGTTTCCCGGTACCGACCGTCTTGTCGTCCGAGCGCTTGGGTTGCTTCCCGAAAACCACAGTCGACGCGTGCTTCCTCTCCCCGCCTCTCCGCTTCGCGAGTGAGGCGTTGACACGGGGAGTTAGGCCAGTACCCGACGCGTAGCCACGCGAGCCTTTGGATACGGACGCCTGGTCTGACGGATGGGATTGGTCCGCCTTGCCGAGAATCTCCGAGACCGATTTCTGTCGTATTGCCCCGGACGATACTCTCGTGACTGCCCGCTCGAGTCGGGGGGATTCTGGTGCGGATGAGGGCGAAGCGCGTGGGGCCTGTGCCTGGCTTGCGGGTTTAGGCTCAGCCGTGGCTGATACCGGTTCATTCTCTTTATCGGCGTCTTCAGCAGATGGCTTGTCCAAGTCCATAGGTTCGGCTGGAGAGACATCCTGCTTTGCTTCAGCTGCGGTAGGTGTTGCGAGATCGGGTGTAGGTGCGACCTCTGAGTGTGTCTCGGCGGGAGGAGTAGGAGGTTTCGAGATGTCGGGGCCTTTTAGTGTGGGAGTGGGAATGGTCATGGAGTCCGCAGGTTCAGAAACAGACGGTGGTGTTGTAGATGGGGCCGGCGGACGAAGGTGAGTTTGAGGTTCCTCGGGTTGGGATGGCTTCGTGGATAGAGACTCTTTGGGAGCCGATGTAAGAGACGGCTGAGGCGCAACCGCTCCTGGAGTTGTTCCCGCTTCGAGACTTGGTGCATCAGCCATAACCTCGTCTCTTTCAACCGTGTCCTCTTTCCCCCCAGTCGCTCGGGCCTCATCTTTCTCAGGACTAGTAGTTGCAGATACATCCGGGACGGCTGGGGTCGTCGCACTCGGCGCAGTCGAAGCGGGTGATGAGACAGCATCCTGAACACGACCACCCTCCAATGGCTTTGCTGGAGGAGCTTCAGTAGGAGTCGGAGCTTGTTGAGAGGTTGACGGCACCGGGGATCTTGGTGGGGATGGAGCCTTCTCCGGGGGAGGGCCCTCCGCTTTAACAGCTCCAAGGGACTGATCCTCCCGCTCTGGAACTGGTGGCGTGGGCTTCGCAGGTTGCACAGGCGGTGTCGGGGTCGCGGTTTTCGGTTCAGAGGGCGGTTTCGGTGTAGAGGCTGTCGTCGTGTGTACCCCATTCTCCTTTGTCTCTACGGCTTGTGCCGTGGCTGCGCCTGGACTCAGCACAGAGGCGGCCGGCAACCGCGGCGAGGGACCCGACGGCTTTAGCTTCTTTCCCTCCGCCTGCGCCACGGGTAATGGCGCGCTAGGTGCGGCACGAGGCACCGTGGGCTGTGCAACATTTTGACGTTCTTTCTCGACTACTGATGCTGGCGCACTCGGGACAGGGCTCTGCGACGCGGGAAGGGGTTGAGGGGAGGGGGAGACAGCGACTTGCCCATTCGTATCGGGGGCGGCGCGTGCCTGCGCATCAGGGCGGCGATCCCAGAGGCCCGCTGACAGGAAGAATCGAAAGACACCATTGTAATCTAACACCGGAGCGTTGGATATGCCATCACCAAACTTCTTCCCCCTGCGCACATCCCGTTAGAACCTCGACTAACAAACGATGAAATAAAACAATAAACGATGAATGATAAAAGCGACAGACGCGACACGGATCCAAACACCAGGATATAATTGAAAATGCGGACGATAACGTACTGTAGCAGGTCCGAATGGTCGTAAGACTTCAGGTCGTTCTGGTTCGCCTTCGGCGCGTTGGGGTTCGCGATCTCATGGCTCGGTAGCGTATCGGGCGCTGCGGCCGCAGCGAAGAACTGGCTGAACTTCCTCTTCCTCGTCGACAGGATTGAACTGCGCATCGCAAAAACGCCGAAATTAATATCACCGCGATCGCAAAATTCGGCGCTATCGTTGCATGGGGCTCTCACCTGTGCTCGTCCTGTTTTGACCGCAGGAGCCTCGATCGGTCTGCGGGCCCGACCTCACTCATATCATGGGAGGCCGCGACATCCGTTTTTCATCAAAACGGATGTTTCCCTGGGGTTATCGGGGCCCGGCGGGATGGGGGACGCAACCAGAGGAGATGGAAAGTCGCGTTGTTGAGTCCTGGCGATTGATTTCTCGATCTGCCAGAGTCCGCTTTGCTGGGAGTGTCCGACGCAAAATTGATGCTTCGCCTTTTGGTTGGTGCTGGTGGGAGTTTCTGGGCCGGCCGGAACCAGGGCGTTTGCTGATTTTGCTGGGGCTGCTTGCTGTGGCGCGCGCGGAGAATGCCCACTATCAGCTATACAGGCTTTGCTCAGTCCGGTAAAGGGTGGGTGGGAAAGGTCGATAATGGTAAGGGAAACAGCGGGTGGGACCGGGGTATTACATGCGATAGGCGTGGGAAAGGGAGGGAGATTAGCGGCACTGTATGCTGGCTTGGTTTCGCTAACGGAGGACGACCTAATCCTGGTGTGATGGTGATAAGGTTGGATTCTGGCACCCCTGGTTAGCAAATTTTCCTATGGGGGCCCCGCACGGCCTCGAAATCTCGGTGCCTGCCCACCCTCTGGATGCGGCTGTCCTTTCCTAGTCGAGAATCAATCAAACGCCACGCGACATCACAATTGGTAGCGTCTTGTGTCAGGAATAAAATGTTCAATAGGATGGTTGAGCGCAAGGAAAACCGGGTTTAAACTCCGTCACATGAGAAAATGGAATAGTGCCGCACCTCGAGCGCAACCTTACAGTGTACATGTTCTACGCTGCGATGTTGTTTCTCCTTTGATCTATTATACGGACTTGGCGCTTGGCGGTTCATGGCAGGTTCATGACACAATAAATACTCAGTCCTGGCTGAGGCTTGACACCAAGGATTAAAAACTCGCACCTGATACCACCTGTAGAGGACCGGTGACTTCTCGCGCCACACCAGCCACGAGTGCCACCCGACCTGGACTTACTTCATCGCCGCCTGGCTTTTCAACGCCGTCCTGCATCGAGACAAACACCTGTCGCCCTGCCATCCGGTTATCTACGCCTTCTCCGCATAATGGACGCCCGCGCCGACCCGCCTCCAAAGGCGCCGCGCATGTCTATCAAATTCAACACCTCAAAACCGAACGGAAAGCCGTCATCTGCGCTCGGCAAGCGCTCCCGCCCGCACGCACTGGGTGGCTCCGATTCAGAATCCGAACGCGGTTCAGACCACAGTGACGATGAGCTCCATAGCGGAAGGATAATATTTGAGGACGATAGGCTAGGGGGCAGACGGTGGGACAGAGGCGACGGAGATAGGAGACGGGGCAGAGATGGCAGGGACAGGGACGCAAGGAGGAGGGATGGGGATAGGAGAAGTCCCTCGAAGGGTGAAACTTTGGTTATTGGGGACGTACCGAAGATTATCAAGCCTCCCGAGCAATCGCGGCGGCCAAAGATGCGGAATCGCGTGGTAGGCGGCCGAGACGAGTCAGCCACGACGGACGTGGAGCCCGCAGACGAAGATAAGGATGTGAAATGGGGCCTCAACGTCACCAAGAAATCCTCATCCTCAACCTCCCCCCCCCCTCGCCAAGAAACCGACACACCAAAACCAGAAGATCAACCGAAAGAACCTAAGACAGTCGACGAACAAGCCATGGACCGCCTTCTAGGGAAGTCCTCCCGCTCCACCGAAAAGATCATCACCCTCTCCGAAAAGGACGCCTACTCCCGCGACGTAGCCGACGCCCCGGACCCTGACGCCCCGGAGGTGGACACAGGAATAGACGTCATGGAGTTCGGCGCTGCGATGCTAAGGGGCATGGGCTGGGACGGCGAGTTCTCGCGGCCCGGATTCAAGCAGGCGACTAGGCGGCCGAACCAGCTGGGATTAGGCGCGAAGGAGCTGAAGGAGAAGGAGGACCTGGGGGGCTGGAATCAGAAGGGGAAGGGGGGTGATAGACCGAAGAGGTTGGCGGATTATCGGAGGGAGAAGGAGAAGGAGAAGGAGAGCAGGGGCGGGAGGGATAGCTATAAGAGGGAACGTGAGAGGGAGCGTGAGCGCGATCGGGGTAGGGACAGAGATAGGAGGTATGACCGCGACGACAGGCGGCGGTATTAATGTTTTGGGATACGAATCGATGCATGAGGATACCCTTCACCGCAAAAAAAAAAAAAAAAAAGATGATTATGGAACAATTTGGCATTATTTATATACATTGACTGGACTGGGAACACATGAAATTGTCATACATCGTGAGTCCACAAATCTATCATCCCACAGGCGTCCACAGACTCATCAGTCTGCGAGACGGGTCCAAAAGCAAACGCCTTGAAACGCCCGTACATCGACTCAATGCAGCTCATCCCCACCTATACATCCACTCGATTAAATCATCATTCTCAGATTTGGAACTTGAAACAACCCCCTTCAGTCAAACATATCCGTTCCAACAGGCCGACTACTCACACTCCGCCTCCTCTCCAGCCTCCTCCTCCTTCTATTCTCCGCCGCCGACCCCGCCTGCCTGTCGCCCGGACTCGGGCTCATCGCCTCACTCCAGGTTCCGTGGCTCCCGCTCCCGATGCTCGAGACGTGCGGGGCGCCCTGCTGCGGGGTAACGAGCGGCTGGTGCTGGCCTGAATAATACGCCGAGTCCTTCGGCCTTCCTGACCCAGAGGCAAATGCCGGGTTGGGAGGGGATAGAGGGGATTCGGGCTCATCTACGAGAGGTTCGGGGGGGGGCTCCGCGCGCCGCTGGCTTCCGTCCCGTCGATACCGCCGACTGGGCGTATCCTCACTGATCGAGCTCTCCGAATCTGCACGACGGAAGCGCCGGTTCTTCGACGCCTCATCCTCCGGTAGCCGCCGCAGGTTCACGCGGTCATCATGCAACGTCATCTTGATCGTCGTCCGCGGGGGCCGAGTGGGCGTCGTATCCCTGTCCCGCTCGCGGCTTCCTCTACCCCGACGGCCGCGTCGCTCATCTCTGCGCCGCTGCTCATCTTCCTCCTCGGCGGCGAGGGCGCTTGCTGATGCGGCTGCTGCTGCGGCTGCCGCTTCGCCGGCTCGGCGTCTGCGGGAGGAGCCGCGACGTTCTAGGCGATCCGGGGGGGGGTCGTCGCGCGGGTCGGGGGGCATCGGGGGCATGTCGACGGGCTCGATGTCACGGCGGCTGGAGGGCGGCCTGGCAGAGCCTCCGCTGCCACGTGATGGGGGAGACGCTGCGTGTGAGAGAGGAGGCATGGGTGGGCCCGATCCACCGCCGTGGCGAGGTTCGACAATGGAGGAACCCTCGGTCGGAGCATGTGAGACGGATCCTCGGCGTCCACCCCTTGACAGCCGTCGCGAGGGTCTCCTGTTATTCCGGGGCGGCGATAGATACGGGTCCTCGGTGTACCGCGATCCGTCGAGCCTCGAGTCGTCGTCGTAGGTATATCTGTCATCATCATACCTCGGTGGCGGCGGCTTCTTCTTGCTACCACCGAACTTGCTTGCGAGCCAGCCCATGCCCATCCCAGCAAGGGCACCCTTCAACATACCACCTCCGCGACGGCCATCCGCGCGCCTGGATGGGCTCTCATAAGATCCCTCATCATAGCTGAGACCAGAGTACATATCAGACTGCGCGCGCCGGGGAGGCCTCCGGCCCGGAGGCACGGAGTCAATACCGCTCATAGACGGGGGTGCTCCAGGAGGGGGTCCGCGGGGGTCACGCCGGTACTGATCGCTGATCTCGCTGAGGTCGCTGACGGTGTGCGCCCTGCGTGGAGGCGGGCGACTAGGCGTATCCGTCGAGACGGCAGAATACTCCTCATCGCGCCCCCTGTTCCTGCTCTTGTTTGCAAGCCCGAAGGCACCCAGCGCAGCGCCGATGGGGAGCAGCTTCGACATCCAGCCGCCGCCCTGCCTCCTGTCGTCGTCGTATGTCTTCTCGCTGTCGAAGTAGCTGGTGGGCGCAGCGGACAAGGCGTCCACACGGCTTCGGCTGTACGAGCGCGACCTGCTCCGGCTGCGACTCCGGCTCCGACTCCTGCCCTCCCTCTTCTTCTTCTTACGGAAGAGTAACGCTAGGATGCCGGCACCGGCAAGGAGAGGCGCAAGCCACTTTCTCTTCTTCCCGCCATCATCTGATGTGACGTCCGTCGCGGGGTACATGGAGGCCGTGAGCCGGTCAGATCGCCCGCCGCGGTAGTGGCCCTCATGACCCTGGCGCTTGTACTCCAGGATAAAGTAGAGAAGCACCAGAAAGGCCATCCACACAGTGTAGAGCACAAACGTAAAGAGCGGGGACCCATACAGAGTCAGGCCCAACGGGATCTGGACGATGCCTAGAATCGCGATCGCGCGGCCGGACCACTGGTGCACCGTGATCCTGAAAGAACGCGCCTTCTTGATGTCGCTGACGAACCATCCGCCGACCATTTGGAGGATGAAGAGCAGGAAGATGGCAACGCCGATGCCGTGGTGGGGGTTCGTGAGGCTGCGCTCGGGCCCGACAGCGAAGTAGCCGAGGATGAAGACGGCGAGGAGCATGAGGCCCGCGAAGATGTTGGCGCGCGCGTGCCAGCGCCCCGTAAAGACCCAGCGCGAGTCGCGGAACCGGACGGTGAAGATTGAGAAGGGAACGAGGAAGAGGAAGACGACGGCGGCCATGATGCCGTGGGCGAGGACGATTTGGTGGTACTGGGTTAATGAGGAGAAGCGGCTGCCCATGCCTAGAAGACGCCCAGCACGGTTAGAAGAGGGTTCTTGAAAGCTCAATCAACAGTCGGCGGCGACTCACCATTGTATCTCATGGTATCAAAAGGTAGTCCCATGAGGTTAGGCAGAAGAAATGTGTTCTTGGAAAAGTCCCATGTCCCGTCCCCGACGGTGAGCCTATCCGAGTCGTAGGTCGCCGTTCCGGGGGAGGACATGTCCTGCGGTGCCGGCGCCATGGCGGCGACGACAAGTGGTGTTGCCCGTCAACTCGGGTCAACGTGACAGACTCCTTAAGGCCGGAAAACGACAAACACCCGTCCCTCTCGTGGAAGCGTAAAAAAGGCGAATGGTTGACAATCTTGGTGGACCTGACGCAGGACTGGCGGCGAGCTAATCGTTGTAATTCTCTCTGTTGCTCGATGCAAGACGGCCCAAAAACCGTTGGCAGCCTCAGGCGGTGAATCTTAGTGCAGCTTGTGTGTTTCTTGAAACCTGTTGATGGAAGGTTCAAGTTGGCCGTCTCGGGGATAAAAAGGGGAAAATCGTGTTTCTGAGTCCTCAATTCGGGTACACGCATAGAGGAAGATGAAGGGAGGGAGGAAATGCAAAATCTCGAACCGTTTGCGGCGCCACCTTGCTGCTCAGGATAGGTTCCTGCCGACGGCCTGGAAGGACCCTGGACTTCGTTGCGAGGGACAACGGGTGAGCGCCCCGCCATGGCGACCAAAAGTGGGACTTATTGTGGGGCTTCCTCGTGTTTCGATAAAGGGACGTCGCCCTCTATCTCCACGTGATGTGGCGGCCCGAAAGAGCGGTGCGCTGAATGGGACCAATAGAGCTTTGGCAGATCCCGACGTCACTTCTCGTCGCATGTTGGAGCTTGAGAGATCAACTCCACCCGCCCACCTGACAGACATGGCCTTCATATAACCCCTAATTTTTTTTACTCGTTGTTGCAATAGGAGCGAAATTAAATTGCGACTACTTCTGAAATGTCTGGGAAGCAGGTCTCCAGATTCCTCCAGGCATGGTATAAGTGGAAATCCCTCCGCTTACCCTGGCGGCGCAGGCTCTTCGTCGGTAAGCTCATAGCCTCACCAAGCTTCATCTTTCCCCACCGTCCCCTTAAATCCAATGAGGCTAACGAAATCACCAGGCTACGACCTCGAAGGCAACACCTACTGGACTTTCCGGCCTCCCGGCCACCCCTCCTGGCGCCGCATAGTCCACTACCCGCGCTCAACCTCCCTCTCCGACGTCAAGGTACCTCCTCAGTGGCACAGCTGGCTCCGCTACACCCGCCCCGAGGCCCCCACACTCGAAGAGCAGACTTCCGAGGCGGTAAGGCAAGAACGCATCCGGTTATTAGCCGCGCAGGCCGACGCGCGGTGGGAGGCGAAAGAGAAGATAGCGGGTGATGTTCCCAGGAGGGAGGAAGCCCCGTCTTTGGGACCAGCGGTACCGAGTGTTGAGGGAGGCGAAACCGGGACGGAGGATATTTCGGTGAAGACCGGGCCGAGGGGAGAGGGGAAAACGGTAAGGGAGAAGGAGAAGAAGGAAGATCCGTGGGCGAGAGCGAGGGGCGGTGGAGAAGGGTGGCAGCCGGAGTCTTGGACCCCTACGGCGAAGAAGTAGATCCGAGTGGATGGGCATGACTGTAAAATAGGTGTATTGATAGTGTATATCCCACGCCGAGCCTCCGAAGACAAACCCGCTATACCGTCATGTCCCGATGCCGACCTTTAACCCTGTATCATAAACCCTCATCCGAAACGCCAATACTGTAATGACCCTCCCGAAGAACAGCTCTTCCACCCAAAAAAAAAAATTAATAATAATAATAATAACGCCTAGGCTCCAACCGCGTCTAGGACCATCATGATCATCTGAGCAGAGGAATCCAGCGTCTTCTTCGCCAACACATCATACTCATTCTCCGCTCCTCTCCGTCTCCTAACCTTCGCCTTCTTTCCCCTCGCCTCAACCCCCACTGTAACAGCCTCCCGCAACGCCCGGGAACCCGCCAACTCCCCCTTCTCGAAGAGGTATATCAGCAGACCCTCCACAATCACCGACAACTTCGCGTTGTCCTCTACAGATGCCCTATCCGCCGCATATGAAACGAAGCATTTCTCAGCCATCTCCTGTGTGACACGCCCCTCGCGATCCGCCTTCGCATCAACCTTTGCCGGGTCGAGGAACTTGGGTGGCAGGTAGAGGACCAGCAGCTCCTTAAGCAACACGACGTACGACTCCGTTGCCACAGCGGGTTCGGAAGTGGGATCGAGGAGCGACACCATGGGGTTCGAGACCGGGTGGAGCATGGCGGCGAAGAGCGGGAGCGGGAGGGCTTTCATCGCGAGGGCGAACTGCTCGTGGAGGTCTTCGAGGGGTACGAAGAGTTTGGGCATAGCGTATGCTAGGCGTGAGAGGAGGGCCATAAGCCTGAGCCGGAAGGGGACCAGGGCGTGCACGGCTTCCTCGTTCTCCTCATAGTGTTCGAACTGGTCGGGCTCCTGCTCGGTGTTTATGCGACTCCCGCGAACTGGCCTATTCGGTGACTGGAGCTCTTCGCCCGGCACAGGGATATCCTCTAGCTCGTCATCCGTGTCCCCGTAGTCCCCGTACTGAAAGTTCTCCAAATCCAACTCAGCATCCCTCTTCCTCTTCTTCCGGGCCCGCGGCAGGTCTCTCGTCTCCGCGGGGAACACCTCTTTGAACAGCAGCATAGACGACTGCTGCCCGTCGGCAAAGAGCGCCTTGATGATCCACTTCATGCCGTTCGTTCTCCCCGTCAACTGCGTAAAATACGTTGCAAGAAGCGACCCGTATAGCGCATCAAACTCAAACTCGCTCACTTTCCCCTGCCTGATATTCGCCGCTTCATCCCTCCGTACCCTCAAAACCCAGTCCTCCTCCAGCACCCTTAGCATGAAATCCAACCAGACGCGCCACCACCGCCAGCGCTGTGGGTGCGCAACCGCGCAGTTAAACGCCCACCCCACGACAGACCAAAAGTCGTGCCCGCAATTCCATATCAGCTCCTCGTGGCCCAGGCGCGACACGATGCGGCCATTCTCCTCGTCGGACCCGTCGTCGCCAAAGTCGTCCGAATAGTTGTCGTCATAGGGGTTGAGGTTCCGGCGCCGCGGGCGGGGGCTGTAGTTGTGATTGAACTGGAAGGCCGCGCTGAGTTTCGCGTTCACGGGGCCGGCGCCCTCGAGAAGGGTCTCAAGGTAGGAGAGGGCGAGGGTGGCGATTTCGCGGCGCTCAGGGGTCTCGGGGCGCGAAGTGTGCTTTGGGTGGATGAGGAGGTTATTGACGAAGGCGAGTTGGACCGGGGGGAGGATGAGGGCGGGCTTGGCTCGCTTGCCTGACGGCGGGCCGGAGGTGAGCAGGCTGCTAGCCAGCTCGAGCGCGTGCACAACTGGTGGTGTTAGTCGGGAAACAAGGTCTGTAAGCTGGGACATTCTAAAAAAATGGGTCGCATACATAGTTGGTCCTCAAAGTATATTCGGCAGTGTGTGTTCAGCGCACGCGGCATAAGACACGTAGGGCGATAGTCGAAGGTCTCATCATCGTCGCATGCGCGGTCTGGAGACGGGGTGACGGATGACAGGCTCGAGGCTCCTCCGGCTAGTCTCGATACCGCGGACGAAGCAGGAGTCGAGGATGATGATGACATGGTGGTCGTGAGTCGGCCAGACGGACTGCCGAGGCCAGCCTAGATCTTGCTGGCGTTTTGTCGCGTCTTTCGCCTCGCGTCAGAAAAGCACTTTACTCGACTGAGGCGGACGAGTTAGTCGCCCCACACAAATCTATGCGTCCAACTACTCCGCTATGTTTAGTCACCCATTTCCCCACTTACACCACAACTGGTCACCCTCTTGAACCAACAACTCGAATCAACTAAACAAAACACACAAGACACATTCCCAAATTCTCCCATCATGCCATACACCCTCATGACAACTTACACTTCCATATACTCCTAAAATATAAAGTAAGACGGTGTAGCTCGGTAGTAGAGCACAGCATTTGGTTTACCTAACCCCAATGCGTTGCTTTTCTCAGCGCTTGGCGTGGGATATCTACCACTGCCACTTCTTTGCCTCTTTTTTTGCTACCTATTGTTAAGACTGGATATGGCAAATATGATTCTCCAGGCACAAAAGTGAGCGCGGGAATGCGACTATCCCGCCTATAAGTTGGAAACCCCCAGAGCCTAGCTTTCATTCACTTGGAGAATCATCTCTCGTGACTAAGGCCCTGAAGTAAGGATGCGAGATGTTATGCCTTGTTTCAAGGTGAGAGAACCAAGCATGCGACGTTCAATGCTCTTCAGACACGTAAGGGTTGCCGCATACGCCTGTAGATCGCGAGGGTTTGGGCTATCTCCTACTCGATGCCTACCACAATGCCATGTTGGTAGGTGGGAAGTCATACCCCAAACGAGCAAGCGGCCAGCTTGACAGTTACCGCAGGACTTCTTTCCATCGATGGAATGGTCTACGAGCACACCATTAGCGGCAGTACAAGTGCCATGCGAAGCTATAGCTGCGGGGTTTCCCTGTTTACGTGACTCCAAGCATCGTTTGTACTCTGATAACCTCCTGGCCACGAAAGGTGCCCTCGCCAGATAGCACGGTGAAGCAATACCTCCCCGGGGCCATCACGCCCATCCGCAGCACCCTGATGAGATCATTACGGTCCGTTTGTGGAATGGCACCTCCCGCGACCAGGTGGAGCGGCAGTGGGGCCCGCAGCGCAGGACCAGCTCGCCCTGGCAATGGCTGCGGTCGCGAGTGGTGGGTCCTAAGCGCTCCCGCTTCCGGAATGACGGGTCGGATGACAGAGGGTAAAATAGAGTGTGAAGAGCACAACTGGTACCGAGACACCCTTATGGCAACATCGACATGGTGCCGAGTGTGAGCCGAGGTAGCAGGATGGGCGCCGGGATTTCCTGAGATTACGATGGTCCCACTCTGCTGGACCATCGAACACATGGTCTGTCGAGGCTCGGTCCAGGGCCATGGAACCCAAGTCCAGGCGGCACAAATTGGGCGCATGATGCTACACTGCAGGACGATCACTTGAAAAAAAGGCGAGTTTGGACAAGCGTACTCTAGTATAATAGCCTAGCCGGCGTCCCACAAACCAGTTCCGCCGGCAAGCACACCGGAACACCGATCTGATAAGAATTTCTGCCCGAAACCCGCTCTATTACTTACTCATTCCCGATGCCGACTGCGGGGTTTTCCAGAGGTTGCAGGGATAGAACACGTGACTTGACGCCCTGAACCATTGAAAACTTAGAGGGGGCTCCTAGGCGCCACCGCCCCTGGATCCACACCGCCGGACCCCTGGCCGAGCCTGCCGCCGCGACTTCAGTGCCCCCCGCGGGATTGAAACCTCGGCAGCAGACACCCCGGCCCGAAATTGATTATCTCCCCCACACCCCCCCCCATTCCCAGCGCTGCCAACACTGGCGCTCTTACTCCCTCTCTTTTCCCACAAGGCACCTTCACCTCCTCCCGGCAGCGAGGCCCCGTCGAACGAACAACAAACGAAGACCGGGCGCAACAGGCGAAACACCACACGAAAAATGGCGTCCCCGAGTAAGCCGCGCAAGCTGCCCCTCAGCATAATTCTCGCCCTCCACCCCACCAGGATCGACGACTTCCTCTCCCACCTCCACCGCTGCCTCCAGACCCCCGGCGGGATCGACACCGTCCTCCTTTTCGTCGGCTACGCCTCGCGGCTGGCCTCGACCCTCCTCACCTCCCCACCTGCCACCCACCTCCAGTCTTCCGCGCGCGCCCTCCTCTCCCAATTCCTCGGCGATGCGGCCAAGCTACCCGCTCTCAACACGGCGCAGGCGTCACGCAGCCTCCGCGCGCTGGCGGACCTCCTGAGTGAGTTTCGGATGTTCACGCGCCTCTGGAGTCTCCTGGGGCTGTACATGAAGCTCAAGAGCCTCGCGAGGATGGAGCTCTCGGGTGAGAGCGCCAAGCTGGGGGCCTTCGACAGGGCGATGCCCTGGCTGCAGACCGGCTCGCTCGTCGCGCTGCAGGTCTTCGAGAACAGCGCGTACCTGTCTATGAAGGGGGTCATCCCCCTCAAGCCCGCAACGATGGGCAAGGCGTTCACGTGGAGCGCGCGGTGTTTCGCGGCGTACATCGGCCTCGAGATCGGGAGGCTCGTGGTGGAGAAAGTCAGGAGGGAGAGGGGCGAGGTGGGCGAGAAGGAAGGGCTGGAGAGCTGGAGGGCGGAGTGGAACCGGGCGTTTGTGAAGAGCCTTGCGTGGGCGCCGCTGACGGTACACTGGAGTCTGGAGAAGGGGTTTGTTAGTGACGGAGCCGTAGGCGTGCTGGCGACGATACCTGGAATTATTGGGATCACCAAGCTGTGGAAGGATACGGCTTAGGGGTGGTTGCCTTGGGTTTGGGATGGGGAGCAACTTGGGCGGCTTACCGATTGTTCACAGAGACGCGTTGGGTCAACTCACGTCGAGATTTTCCAGGATACGGGTGGGATCTCTTGTCTATATAGCTTTTTAAGCGGCATTTTCTAGCCTCGAATCTTCTATGTACATATATTTCTCGCTTATTTACGCCTCCATCTTCACAGTGATCCGAATGTTCCTCAAGTCATCCCAAGCACAAGCCCTCCCTACCACGGCATAGCCCTCATCTCGTCCAAACTCCAATATTTCTTCATATTCGCCGCCCCCAACGCCTCAACCTCCCTATCCAAATGTTCCAACAACACATTCCCCCACCCCAACAACCCCTCCAAAACCCCCAGATCCAGCTCCTCCTTCCTCGTCCAGCACCTCTCCAGGTACGGCCCTAGCTCCTCCAGCCCTTCGTGCATCACCTCATGATGCCGCAGCAGCTCCGGCGATGCCCCTTCGTCTTCCGAGTGGCGAAACTCGGGCATGCGGGTCGCGAGGTGGGGGAAGATGTGAGCCTCCTCGATGGCGTGGTGGCCTGCGAGCGAGCGGCAGAAGTTGAGGCCCGTGAAGATGAGAGTGCGCTGGTTGGTGTTGGGGGGCAGGGTGCGGGTTGTGGCGGCTTTGTGGAGGGTCTGGAAGGTCCGGCGGAAGTGCGCGTGCTGGGGCGTTTTTGTCCTCTCAGATTCATGTTCCTTACGGAAGGAGGATGAGGGGTAAGGCTTACGAAGGAGTCCATCATGACAGCGAGGCGGTTGAACTCGGCAAACTCCTCGAGGGACATGCCCAGCGCCGCCGCGTCTTGCGCGGGAGGTCCCGAGGACATAGTTCTCGTATGTGTGTGTGAAGTTAAATGTGTATGGCTGGGATCCGTCGTCCTGCGAAGTAGTTGGCTCGAGCAATATCGTAGGCCAAGTCTTGTAAGCGCGCGACGTCCAGGCGCAGAGCACGAGGTCGCGGCGGGGCGGCTCACTGGCCTATATATACACCTTCCCAAATGCAGTCGCATTCTTTGAGTGAAACACACCTCTTGAACCAACCCACTTGAGGTGGCCAGCGCTGACATATAAATACGAAGCTTCTGGTTGGTCTCTAAGCCATATCGTCCGGGAAGCCTAGCGGCAAATGTTGCGCACTGTCCGTTTCCTGAGTACAATACTCTGTAATGTCCCGTATTATACCAGCGCACAGCGGTCGTAGCGAGCTCTACTACGGTGGGGCAGTTGGCAGGCGGCTTCGTCCGCCCGCACGGGCGGACCTATGCTGGTACGAAGCCACCCACACCACCGTCCTACCCCACCCAAACAAGCGGTGGCCGAGGATATGTCAACACTACTAATCCGGACTTGTAACCTCAGAGTGCCGCGGGCCTCGCAGCCTCACTAACACGGAGGCCTAAAGCCCCTGTCTTCGCTTACATTATTACTCAGTACTTGTGTTTGGAATATATGCCTATGTATGGAAATTTGGGTAAAAGGGATCTTGGTTCGTAAGTGTATAATATGCCATGGTGTTATTAGGTGGGCAGGGATCTAGAGATGTCACCCGTAAGATGAAGCGGTTTGAGACTGACGGATGGAAGGGAGATACGGAGGAAGAGAATCGTGCTACTGTCCACCTAGCTGGGGAACAAGCGACTGTGTACTATTCTATCATCCTTGGAAAACCACCCAGAGCCTCACGGCAGCGTCGTTGACTTAATGATAGTGAACAAATCACTTCTACAGCCAGCTGAGCTCCGATCTGCAAACGACAACTGTCATGAACCATTCTACTTTATTCCGGAACTACCTAGAGAGACCGCAGGACATACCCCGGCCACCCGGAACCAAGACCCAAACTGAACAAAATCAAAACACGATGGGAAACCGTTCTAAAATGGCCCCTTTTACACTCCTCCCTAACCCCTGACAGCAGCCCCCAGCGCCCCGCCAGTAAACTGCGTCCCACCTGCCTGCCTCTGCGTATGCGCTCCCCTCCCGCCACCGCCACCCCGACCACCACCCCTCCCCCTCCCGCCCCTTCCGCGTCCTCCCTGCCGCTCGAACGCGTTCGCGGATCCCTGAGTCTTCTGCTCCAGCGTCCTCTCGTTCGTCTCGATCAGCGCGCTCGCCTTGTCCGACAGCGCCAGTGACAGTCCTTGCAGCCTGCTCAGCTCCACCCCCTTGTGGAAGATCACCGTCGACGCCGTGTTGTCCAGGCTCGCTGACAGCTCCTCGTGGCTCATCATCTTCATTACCACCGCCGCTACCTTGCCCGCCTCCAGCTCGAACATCTCGCTCAGCGTCGCCACCGACAGGGTGTCATAGAACGGCGCGTATGTGAACAGGTACGTCCGCAGGCCCTCCTCCTGCACCTGCTTCGCCAGCATGGCCTTGATCTCCTCCGTGTTGGGCATCAGGTCCCAGATTTTGATGTTGTGGATGAACGAGATCGCCTTCTTCCACTCACCCGCCGCCAGCGCCTTCGACGCCTGCATCACGTGGTCGCGCGTGTTCTCTGGAGGCCCCGTGAAGATCTGTCGCTCGTGGTACTCGAGCATGCGCCTGTAGGTCTTGCTGATGACCCGCTTCTTGATGTCGGGGGACGAGCCAGTCTGCGCGAGGAGAGGGATCTCCAAGAGCATGCTGCACGTGAGGTAGACGCACTCCAGGAGCTCAAGGTTGATGTGCATGTGGAAGGGGAGCTGCCTCTGCTTCTCGAGCCGCTCCTGCTCTGGCGACACCTGCGCGTGCCTCTGCATCATCACTCCCTGCGCCAGGAACTCCTTCTGCCGCCCACTGCCGCACACCTCCTGCAGCGTGTTCTGCGCCTCGTACACAAGGCCTTTGCGGAACGCACAGAGGCCAACCTGAACAACCGTCCTGTTGTACAGGATCTGCGTCTGGATGTCGAAGTTGGGGATGGTCTCCTGGAGATGGGACATGAGTGACATGTCCCTCGCCTTGTAGTAATCGCTGTGGAGGGCGAGGAAGTAGACGTGACACAGCATGGCACGCGCCCGGATGATACCCTCGCTGTTGTTGAAGAGGTAGTTGGAAAGGACCTGCACCAGGTTCTCGGGCTCGGAAACCGCAGCGCGGGGAGTGATGTCGGACTCGGCGTTCTTACCCGCCGCAGTCCACGCGCCCTCCTCAATAGTCTTGACGACCGACGAAGGCTGATAGTCACTGTTAGCAAGCCCTTTTATGCCTGAAGATTTGTGGGGCATACCTTGAAGTAGATATGCTCTAACCGCCTCATGACAATACGGTTGACGCTGTCCTGGGGAACGTTTAGAGACTCCTCCTTGCGGATTGTCTCGTAGTAGAGCATTCCGCGGAAGATGATGTTGTAAAGACCACCCTCGTCTGAGAGACGCTCGATGTACTCGGACGTGTGAGGGTCGATGCTCTGCAGAGACCGCACAAGCTCGTCGTCAAGGCGCTCGACGTAGGAGACGACACTTCCGGGGACCTTGATGAACTTTTCGCCCTCGTTCAGCGTGGGAGGCTTCTCATCGTCGTCCCACTCCTCGGCGTTCTCCACCACGACGTACTCGGTCGTCTCGCCGAGGACCTGCAGAAGAGTCGAGAGTTCTTTCTCGGCAGCCTTCCAGTGCTCTAGAGGCATCGGGCCAGCGGTGCCAGAGCCGAGATCGAACCTAGTAGAGACAATCGCGAGCAGCACCCGAATCCGCTGGTAGGGGGTGGTCGCAATCTCAAGGAGCTTCTCCATGACCTTGATCTGTTCCAGCCGGTCGGTGTTCTTCTTTCCACGAGATTCCATGATCGCACGGAGGTGTTTGAAGATGCTCTCAGGGGTGTATTGGACGGCCTTGCCCCGCTTGTCGACGGGCGCGAAGCCCTCAGTATCCTCGACTGTTTCGTCGACTTCGTCAGGGACGAAGCGAGCCACCTTCTTGGGCTTGGGCGCGGGGGCCTCCTCCTCCTCCTCGTCGGACTCCATAAAGTCATCGTTGTCCTCCCGGTAGGCGTCGATCTGGGCCTGGTACTCCTTGTTGTTCTTCTTGATCTTCTGCTTGACGGCGTTCAACCCTCGCGCGCTGGTGGCGTTCATCTTCTTCGGCGTGACCTTCTGCTTGGCGATGGTCTCGTTCATGAAGTCTTCGAGGTCGGCGACGGCCCGAATGTAGATCTTGGGCGCCTTGCCGGCATCGAGTAGTTTGATGGCCTGTCGGTTGAGCTTGTCATACTCTGCGGTTGTGTTAGCAGATGGTTTCTGGGTCCAAACTTAAAAGGCGGAGGACACATACCCGTCGCAATGGAGCCCCAGTCATCAATCTTCTTGGCGTTCTCGATAAGACGTATGATGCCGTCAAGCTCGTCGAACCTCTTGTCCTTGGCACTCTTGACTTTCGTCCGCACCTCCTCGTCGCTCTCATCAGTATCCGACGACGCTCCCTTCAAGAACCTCGCAGCGCCGGTCTCCCCCTCATCCTCGTCAGAGCTCTCCTCCTCGGCCTCCCCCTCCTCAGAAGATTCCTCTTCAGACTCATCCTCGAGTTGCTGCTCCTCCTCAGAGTAGAGCTCCTCCTCCTCAGAGGAACTCTCGCTGGAGCTGTCGTCGCCGCCTCGGAAAAATCGCGACATTTTGGAGGTATCGATCCGGATGTAGGGTAAGTGTGGGACGGGACGGTCGTGGGTGGTGCCGTCGATGAGGGGTCGGATGGATCTCAAGATCAGGGATTTTCTCGCTTCTGGAGGGGCACGCGAAAATCGATTAATTTGGTGGGGAGGGCTTTCTGACAGAGGTGGAGATGAGTCATCAAGTATTAAGGCCGGCCTGGTGGCAAAGAATAGGCAGTTGTCGACAGTTGTTCTCCGTTTTGTTCCGGTGCTCGTCCGACTCTCCACATGCTGACAATTGCAATGCTCCAAGTGAATTTCGTTCCGTTCTGACGTCGTGCCATTCCATATTACTAAAAACCTCGGCGAAAAAGTATGGCCCAGTCAACACTAGCTCCTTACAACCCCATGGACGCCTCTACGGACTCTCTATAACCCCAGTTCACATCCGAAAGAGCAATCGGCAAACTCACACCTCGTAAACATGCTCAGCACCACCTGTGTGGGCTCCCGCGCGGGGGTCCGCGCGACCCTGCGATATGCGTCAACCCACGATATTCAGCCTCTCGCTTCGAGAACCTTTAGTTCGAGTCGGAGATCACACCAGATCCCATCTCAGATAAGTACGGACCGCAGAAGGACTATTCGCCAAAAGAAAGCCCCCATAAGCCCCGCGCAGCGGCACGCGTTCTCAACCACGGCTCCTGTCCAGAAGACTATATACTTAACCGAGCCCCGCCAAGACCCTGACGGCAAGGAAATGAGCATAGAGATCACTCCCCGGGCCGCCAAGGTAGCTCTTAACATTCCCTTGCTCTTGCTATACCTGGCTAACCCATATCAGCGCCTTTCCGAGATCATCAAAGTCAGCAACGACCCATCCTTCGCCCTCCGAGTCCAAGTCCAGAGCGGCGGCTGCCACGGCTTCCAGTATCTCACCACCAACGCGAGCATCAAGTCACTATCCTCCCTCGAAGAAGATGAGTCAGTCTTCCGGTTCGTCGAGGACGATGCCCCTTCTGCCGAGGGGAGCGCGGAAGAGCAACTCGGTGGGCCGAAGGTGGTCCTGGACGAGCCGTCACTCGTAGCACTACAGGGCAGCAAGATCGACTACACGCAAGAGCTGATAGGGTCCAAGTTCGAGGTAGTGGATAACCCGTTGGCGGAGAATAGCTGTGGTTGTGGGAGCAGTTTCAGCCTCAAATTATAGAGGCATGTCTACGACGTTTCGAGGGCAACATATGAATTCTGGACTTGCATGGCATGGGCGCCTGGGTAATGCAAGATGGATCCGGGAGGATATGCATTAGTGGGACCATAGACTTTACTTCGGAACTGGGACATTGTACATTAGAGGAGCACCCCAGCCTGCAAGATATCACGATGTTAACGAGTGCAACACGGTCACATATTACGGGATAAGAACAATATGTATGGGACAAGCAACGGTTGTCAAATAGACTCCTTTTGATTCACTCTTAACGCCATTGCCCATTGCCGATGCCCTGCCCTCATAAGAATTTTAAGCATTGAATCATGACCTATCCCCGCAAATGTCTGACATTACGAGTCTAGTTCATCTGGCGGATAAGAGCGTTGATGTTCTCCTCACGGTTACCGAGGTCACCGCCCTCGATCCAGTGCTTGAACTTGCGGCTGCGGAAGCCACCAGTGGGGTTGCTGAGCTTGAAGGGCCAGAGGAAGTTGGAGGCTTGCTTGAAGTTGGGGCCGACCATGTAGATCTCATGGATCAGGTCCTCCATGCACACAATGCCGTACTTGCCGAGGTTCTCCTCAATGATGGCGTTGTCGGTCAGGGCAATGCGCTGCTTGTCGATCTTGCCGTAGCCGCGCTTGTAGATGAGCTCCTTAACGGACTTGAGGTTGGGGTAACCGTAGGCAACCCAGGGCTCGATGAGCTTGATCATCTCGGTGGTGGCCTTGGTGACCTTGATGAAAACACCGTTGTTGATCTGGAGTAGACGGAGGAGCTGCAGGATCTTGCGAGGCTTGGGGGGGACCTTGCTGACACCCTTGATGCGGATGAGGAAGATCAGCTTGGCCTGAGGAGGAACATAGGCGGCATTGTTGTCCTTGGCGGTGCGGGCGAGACGGAGCCTCTCCTGCTCCGCCTGGCGGTACTCCTGAACGTACTTCTCAGCACGCTTGAAGACCTGGGCGCGCTTTTCCTTGTTGGCCTAAACAACATGTTAGCATGTTGCATTGGGGAGCCGAAGATGACGGTAGAAGCTTTGTAGTCCCATCCATGGCAAAAGATCAGACCCGAAAGAAGGTATATTATATCAACAGCATCGACGATGTCTAGTTGATGGTTGTGTTGTGCATCATAGTCGCCGGGAAGCGAGGGGAAGAAGAAATCACTAACCTTCCTCTTCTGCTCGGCCTCGGCGGCGCGCTCAGCGCGGGCCTTCTCCTGGCTCTTCCTCTTCTTGAGGAGAGTCTCAGGGGCGAGGATGTCGTCGCGGGTAGGGACGGTCCTGGAGAATTCAGATTAGTACGCAGTCCACATACCGTTGGTATGGAACAGAGCGCCGGCGCGAGAACTGTAGCTAGAGCGACATTCTCTGCTTTGGCTGACTCGAAATGAATTTAATCGGTGAGATCGTCTGGAGCGGCCAAGAGCAGTGAACTGCGGGTTGCTGCTTTCCACACTTTGAATTCTCATCCGACAACACCTTGAAGCTCTGGGAGCCCAAGAGACAAGTCGCGCCTAGAGTTTTTCTTCAAGTGAAGCCATGTTTCAGGCCCACGAAGCGCACCTCATAGGCGGCGGAATGGATTTCAGGGAGAAGATTCATCTTTCGACGCTCTTCAACCCCAACACCCTACTCAGCAACTCTTGAATTGCAAGCGTTTCACGGCATGCAACCTGAAGGGAAGAGAGCAGGAGGGATCGAGCTGCTAGTCATGTTGCCCCAGCTCGAAACGACCTTCGAGCAGGGCCCACGATGGCTTTCAGCGAGAGGACCACGCAATCTGCAATTGTTCCGACACGAGCGATGGAACCATCCAAACAAAACAATCAAGGGTAACGGGAGCCATACGGGGCCATTGTGACGGCAACTCGGAGTGTCGACGTTGGGCGAAAAGACGTTTGGCGATGGAGAAGTCAGATGGGAGCAGAGATCAAAATTCAGAGGGAGATTTTCTGGCCCTTTTGATGGCTGGAGGCCCACGCAAATTTTCCCACGCAGACCTTAGGGTTTCCAACTTGCCCCACCGCGCCCACTCACACCGCCTTCTTGAACTGGTCCAGGAACTTTCTGCCACATCCCACACCTAAATTGACCCAAGCCCTGGCTTGCGAAAAAAAGAAACCCGAGCCCGCATCCCACGACAACCTCCCCATTCCCCCCTCATCCGTATCACCAACGGCCAACAACACAATCAAAATGGCTCCCCCCAAGCGCACGACGAAGCCCGCCCAGGAGAACATCTCCCTGGGCCCCCAGGTCCGCGAGGGTAAGGAACTCCCATATCGCGAAATCCCCAATTGCACAACTTAGGTTGGCGCGATGGCTAACCCCCGCCTGCAGGTGAGCTCGTCTTCGGCGTTGCTCGTATCTTCGCCTCGTTCAACGATACCTTCGTCCACGTCACCGATCTCACGTACGTATCCACATGAAACAACTCCTTGCGAGAGAGGAAATCGCCAGAGTCAGAAATGAGGAGGCCTGATTCATTGGCTGACATGGGTGATTCCAGTGGCCGCGAAACCATCTGCCGTGTCACCGGCGGTATGAAGGTCAAGGCCGACCGCGACGAGTCCTCGCCGTACGCCGCCATGTTGGCTGCCCAGGACGTTGCCGCCCGCTGCAAGGAGCTCGGCATCACTGCCCTCCACATCAAGATCCGTGCCACTGGTGGTACGTTCATACCACCCCTTCCCGTCCTCTGAAAACCGCTCGCAGATGCTAACTCGTGTGTCCCAGGTACCGGCACCAAGACCCCTGGTCCCGGTGCCCAGTCCGCCCTCCGTGCTCTTGCCCGTGCTGGCATGAGGATCGGCCGCATCGAGGACGTCACCCCCACGCCTTCCGACTCCACTCGCAGGAAGGGCGGTCGCCGTGGTCGCCGTCTGTGAGTCGGTGCGCTCAGTACCACTCTGGGGAGATTGGAACGGGTTCTGCTATTCCTTGGCTGGGCCTGTTCTGCGCTTATGTGGGAGAAAACTTGGGGGCAGTTTTACGAATGATGTCGGGCCCTGACATGGGGAATTTCACAAGAACGCGGGGAACGGCCTTGTAGCCTGGTCCCCATTCTCACTGCACCGCTGTGAGTCTACCATTACGAGAGCGTAGTATTTTGTTAGGTAGATGAAAAACCAGCTGCAGCTCAGGGCTCCCGGATCTTTGTGTACATCGGTCACGACAGTGTGTCACGGCTCAAGGTGAAATGGGTTAAAACAGACATTTGTTATTTGCGGTCTGTGTATGGCCTCGTAGTATCCGGGTATCAATGTCTATCATGTCTATCTTCATCTTATATCCAACGGAAAACCTCGAACCTTACTGTCGTCTTGCAAGTGAAGGCGTTGGTCCTTTACAAATTCGTCTTCAGCTTCCAGACAGTTTTCCCCCTCGGCCCATCCTCCTTCGTCGTGACCGAGTCCAGTGCCCGCTTAAACAGGTCCTTCGGGATATCTGAGTATTCTCGGTTGAAATAGCTCACGATACTCCCCGTGTCCGCTTTCCTCTGCCTCTTATTCAAGAAGTCGATGATGGTCCTCTTGGTATTGCTGAGATTCCACTGGCGAACCTGGGATCCTATCCCCCGACCAGAAGGCGCCTTGGCTGACTGTCCGCTGGGACCGCCGTGACGCGCAAAGTACGCGCGGTTGGCCTGCTCCTTCAAAAACCGCACCGTCCTCTCGTTGAGACGGTCAGCTTCCTGCTCGGTCAGCCTCTTGTCTGGACGGACCCGATGCTTGGATTTGAGCACGTTTTCGTGCTCATAGACAACGTCCGCATTGTTGGTGATGACGGCATCTAGCATGTCCTTCTCTTCTGCACCTTCGTCGGTGTATTGCTCCACGGCTCCGACTTGCTCGACGGAGCTCAGCGCGTTCCCCTCCGTCTCGACTGACTCTGCGACGGGCTCTTGCCTCTGGACGCGTTGTTGGCGTTGTCCATCCTGGGTCGTCCCGTTCGAATAAGCACAAGCATTATCAAGCATTGTATTGCCGGCGGACTCGGAGCCGTATGTGAAGAGGTCAAAGAGGTTGCTCGTGTCGATGTAGCGGTTGAATTCCGTGTCCGACATGACCCTATCGGACACAAACTGTTTGTACAACTGCTTGCGGTACATCTTCTCCTCGATGGTCCCAGGCGTGAGAAGTCGATAAATTTTGACAGGCTTTGTCTGGCCCAGCCTCCATGCACGCTCGATGGCCTGTCGGTCTGTGGCGGGATTCCACGATGGATCGAATAGGATGACACGATCTGCACCGGTGAGGTTGAGTCCAACGCCTCCTGTTTGTGGAGTGAGGAGGAACACGTCGATGTCGGTGGAGTGGTTGAACCGATCTACCATATGCTGTCGCTCCCCCTGGGGCGTCCGGCCATCCATGCGCACAAAACTTAGATTTTCTGACCGTAGGAAGCGCTCCATGATGGTCAAAATATCAAGCACTTGGCTGAAAACCAAAGTCTTGTGACCGAATCTCTTAGACACTCGCAAAAGCTCCACAAGAACCTGCATTTTGACAGACCTATCGGGGTGACCCCAATCCGCAATCTCATCCCTACGCCTTTCTCTGAGATCCGGATGGTTGCAGATCTTCCGCAACATGTCGATCGCCGAGAAGACATCTGCATGACGGCTGCCGGATGAATCGAAAACACGCCTTACTTCTGGGGCATCGAGGGCGGCTTGGTAGATATGCTCTTGTTGAAGAGTCAACTTGCAGAAGAAGACCTGCTCCGTTTTAGGTGGAAGACTGTCTGCGACATCCGCCTTTATCCGACGGAGCATATACGGCCTGACTGTTTCCCGCAAGGTCTTGGAACAGCGATCGCCAGTAGCGATGGCGAGGCTGCTAGCACCTCTATGGTGGCCCTCCCGAATAGGCATTTCAAAATGCTCCGTGAAGTCGCGAAGGTCGGACCCAAGCAAGCCGGGATACACGAACTCGAAGAGGGAGAAGAGTTCCCGGAGGTTGTTCTGGACGGGCGTCCCGGACAAGATGATGCGGTGCCAAGTATTCAGTTGCTTGCACGCCTTGGAGGCCTCTGTGTTGCGGTTACGGATCTGATGGCCTTCGTCAAGAGCAGCGTAGCTCCACTCAACAGAAGCAAGCTCGTCAAGATAAGTGTGAAGCCCGCGATATGTTGTCACAAGAATGTGGCCTTCGCGTAAAACGTTTCTGATGATCTTCTGGGCCGCATCTGTCTTCTTTGATGTTCTGGAAGAATATACCATGGCGTCTTCCAGCTGCGGATTCATCATACCGCTGCCCGTAGAGTGAAGGATGGATACCCTGAGAGGCGGCCACCATGTGTGGAAATGCTTAACCCACTGAGATATGAGGGTCGCTGGGGCCACAATGATGGCTGGCCCATCCAGCTTCTTGCTGAAGTGAAGTGCCGCCAAGAACGATATGACCTGGACTATAAGGTGTGTAAGTTAGCACCTGTCGAGATGAAATTTGCTACCAAGGAAGTGGCACTCACCTGTCTTGCCTAGTCCCATCTCATCACAGAGGATGCCACCCTCCCTTCGCCTGTGAAGCTGGGCCAGCCACTTAATGCCGACCCGCTGGAACGGGAAAAGGAAGTCGTGGATCTCCCCTGGAAGATTATAATCTTCGACTAAGGTTTTGTTAGGCTTTCCCGGGGTCGGCTTGTGCCACTCTTCCTCGTCAGGTTCAGGATCAGCCTCGCCAAAGCATTCCCGCAGCTCGCGTCGCTCTTGAACCCATGTGTCAAGACGCGCTTTATATACTGAGGGGTTGGCATCGTCGGTGATTGATAGTTTGATGGCGCCCTTTGCCTGCTCCTCCGCAGAACCGGGAATTTCCGCCTCTGCTTCGTTACTGACGTCGGATTCACCCACGTCGGCGATAAAGTCTTCGTCCTCATCTGCGCCGGCTCGTCTTTTGCGCCTGGACGGTCCTGGGCTGGTCCCGCCTACCGCTACGCCAACGTCCACTTCGGCTCCAGATGTCCTCCGTCTCTTTCTTGGTCTCAATCCAAACTCGGATTCTAAATTAGACGAGATCGGGTCGACGGTGCTGTCATCTCCGATGGGTTCCCGTATATGAGTTGCAGCGAAACCAGGCTGCCTGAGAATCTGGTGCGAAGTCTGGACTTGCGGACCCTCGGCCTCGCTCGCCGCAGCGGCTTGGGCGGAGCCACCGTCATCGTCCTCCCCTACATCGCCAAGGCCAGCAAATGGCGTTATCTTCCCCGTCCTGATCAAGAAAGCCTGGCGATCCTCCCCCTCTTGTTGCTTGGGACCGGCATGATGGGGTTTGCCATCATGGGACTGTTCAGGCTTGGACGCGGCAGCAGCCACGGCGGCCGCCTGTTGCTTATTGCGCTCCTCGATCCGATCCTCGAAGGCAGCTATTTCATCAAGAGCGTTCGCAATACCCTCTGTGCAAGTCGATATCTTGTTTGAGAGCACGTTCAGCTGGGGTCTCGGTACGCGAGCCCTTTCCTTCTGATCCTTCTGAGCAACAAGCGACGCCTTCTGATCTTCAAGCTTCTGGATCCTGACCCGCAAGTTCGCAATCCGAGCTTCATCCTTCTTGTTCTCCTCCTCGACAGCAGCCGCCTTTACTTGTTCCGAAACATCTCGTTCAATATCGTCATGGTCTTGGATATCAACTAGACCCTGAAGGACAGATGCGACATCCCCAGCCTCACCTGGCTTATTGGGTGGGGTGTTGTGATGCTCACTGCTGCTGTTCGCCGAGGTTGTAGCCCCAGAGACCTGTCCTGATTCAGACATGCTTGAGAAAATATGCTGTGTGCTGAATCATACAGCAAGCGCGAGGTGGAAGATGTTCGGGTGAGGGTGGACAAAGTAAGTCGCGTGGAGGTCTGATAGCCGCGACGAAGAGATGACAAGACCAAGAGGAAGGAATGAAAGCAAAGATAGAACAGATATTGATACATGAAAGCAATAAAAAGTTGGTGGTGGTTGCAGTATGAGATAGGTCCTGCTCTTGGCTCAGATGGGATTCACGCTCGTCCAGCAGGTTCCCAGTGCTTGGCTGTGCGGGAGCGCGTCGCACCTTCTGCTCACAGCACCATGCTGGAAAAGACAGTCTTACAGAGCTCCTGGGTGGCCTAATATTCTCCCCAGAGAACTCAGCCAGAAGTCGCCAGCTGGTGATGTTGTCTGAAAGTAGAATTCCGAAGACAGAACGGAGGCTGCTAAAGATGGACTGCTTGCGGCCTTCCAGGCAGGAGCATCAGTTCGGACGAAGTGATTGGTCGGTCAGCCACCAGAAGTCATCCGGGCTGGATGTGGCAAAGACCGCGACACGTCACGTGCCAAATGTAGCTGACACTCACTTGGCACCTTTCTTGAGATATGGTGCGTCAACAAATGGCATCAGTTGACACCATTTGCGCTCTATTTTTGAACTCAGTATCGTTCATGCTCCCCATTGTCTCGTCGCTACAACTACCTTTCCTTAATGGGTCCAGTTGAACCGGAATGAGCCTTGGTTTGAAGTAGGTAACATTCTAAACATATATTTGAATTGTACTGTTTCTGTAATCATTTTCTAGGAAATTGTGAACTCGATCGAAACCACTAGTCTTTGACTTCTATTCCTCCTACCGAAAAGAAAATTCTCTGAGAATGGTCATCTTCATGCCCCTAAGCCATCCTACCTGTTGCAATGATCACTGTTGAAAACCTTGTATACGGCGTCCTTGTGGATCTCACCCAGAGGGCCCATGCTGACCTTGTCGCCCCCAATCTCGTCATCCCATCTGTTATCGATGAACAGTCCATGGTTTTGCCAACTGCAAATCTTGCTAGGTTTGCAGTCAATGTCCTGCATCATCACCACGCCATAGAATCCGGCAGTATGCTCGCCGTTCGGACCTATATGGAACCATAATTTAGCATCTTCTCGAATACTTACATCTCTTTCAGTTCTAGGGCAACATACCGCAGTAACAGGGAGCAACGAAATCCTCACTTCCACCCTCGGGGCTAAGGCGGATTGTTAGTAAACGAGATCGCTGTGAAGAAGATGGCCAAGGTTGAGCTTACTTGCGGGAGTTCCAATCGACATGGCGGCCCATGTCACAGACAGGGAGATCCCACACACCAGGCAGCCGCGCGACGGCCTTAATGGACTCACCGTCGGAGAACCCTTGGACGGTGTCTCCTATGTCATCCATGGTATCTTCAGCCGGCTTGAAGGGGTCGGCGCCGTTCTCGAGCTGCAGGCGGTATGTCCGCGCCGATGATTCAGTGATCCACTGCATGGTAATTGCCAGAGCGTTAGAGAACCCATGCTTGGGGGCAGACAAAGAGGAACCACCTACCTTCGGGTCGATCTCGTATTTGGAATCCTTCAGTTTATCCAGGCCCCAGGGCGTGT
The DNA here is from genome assembly GCA_030271035.1 of Microascus cirrosus. Lineage (NCBI taxonomy): Eukaryota > Fungi > Ascomycota > Sordariomycetes > Microascales > Microascaceae > Microascus > Microascus cirrosus. The sequence goes on along the minus strand of JAMBUN010000297.1, from coordinate 92,015 downwards.
CGTACTGGCCGTCCCCCCAGCGGTATAGATAGTACACGCCCCCATCTGCGCAGTACTTGGTGTCGCTTGGACCATGGTCGTCTGCTTCGCACTTCGAGCCTGTTTCGTCGTCCTCCAAGCTAGAAAGCCTGTTAGTATACTGCAACCGAGGAAGCGTCGGCGCAAGGTCGTCAGCAGAATCGTTGGGACTTACTCGGCGAAAGTCACGAAGACCTTCCTGCTCTTCCAAGCCGCATTAAGGACACGGGAGAAGGTCAACTGGAAAAGAGTATCCCTGATTGTAGTCTCGTCTACCCCGTCAGTATCTACCCAGTTGGCGTCGTCACCATTCCCAAGCGCGTTGCTATAAGTCGGCCGTTAGTTATAGCCAGCATATTTCATTATGAGTAAGAACGCACAAAAGGGTAACAGAGTAATCGCTTGTATCGACAACACTACCAAACACAGTTTGGGTGTAGTGATCCAAGCCTTCTTGCATGCCGGTGGTGATCTCACCAACCAGCTTAGCAAAATCGTTTGCCTTGTACACTTGGTTCCTGAAGTTCTATTAGTGGCAAGTCTTCCCTTTTTATGTAGGGACATCACAATAACTAACCTCAGAGTCTGGTCGGCAACTGCAAGCGCTGTGCTGCCTTGACCTGTTGTGGCCATGGCACCAAATATGGAAAATGCTATGGTCAAGGGTGTCGGTAGGACTTTGACCTGGCTGAGAATAGAAAACGTGAAACTGAATCCGATCGCAACTCCTCGGCCGACGACACTTTTATCAAACAATGCGTCGTCGGCGGAGGGTAGAAACTGGGATACCGCGTCCATAGAATCAATCACACCCCTGACGGCAGTATTGTCGAGTGAGCTCTAGTGAAGCAAGTCAAACGTTAGCAACGGCCATATGAGAGGGCCTTAGAATAAGATTTCCCATACGTAGATTCTGCTGATCATGCTGCTCATCGAGGCCATTGCATTAGCCGCTTGCCAGGCCCAGTGGCTAGGGACCTTATTCTCCCATTCATCTAGAGCACCAGCTTCTACAAACCTGTCAGTAATATTTTATGACAGCTATGGCCAGGCACAAAGTCTTACCGTTGCACTTTAGCCCGTCCATGCTGCATGGCTCTGCAACTTTCTTGCAGGTCCATTGCACATCGAACATGTCACTTCCGAACCGCGCGGAGAAATCGTCGGTTTCATCTCTGACGCCTGGCCACTGGATCCCATCGATATCCATGCCACCCTGCCCTATATGAGAACAGGATGCCTGTTAGCAAGGAACAACAACGAATCAGGTGTTCCAAGGGTAGGTATGTATAAGAGTTCTTACAGTACGTCTGGAGCTGTCCACCGGCACGTGTGCCCACGTAGTTCTCTCGATTGAACTGCCACTCCTCTTTTTGGCATTCCTGCTCCGGCGGCGGGTCTTTTCGTGCTGACAGTGACGCCGGCCCAGCCATGGCCGTGGCCAAAAGGTACGAGAGAACAATCTGATGACTACGCATTTTAATGGAAGCTTGATCAGAGACTGAAGGTTCTGAGGAGTTTGGTGATATGGAGCAAGAATTACGAGGAAGGGAAAGCCTCTTTTATATTGCGCTGCACATATATCGACTTTCTTCTCTGGACCAAAATGAATGCTACAGTCAGAATATAGGAAGATGTTTGAATCTGCTAAAAATATCCTGGCAAGGTTGATATCGGCATGCGGTTCCGATTTCGAAGGATGCTTTCGGTGGGGACACTACGGGGCTGTTAACACCCCTGCCCAGACTGGCCACCACGGAAGACGAGGCTAGCTTACAGTATCGTCACATTTTGCTCCCTACAGTACAGAAGTAAATATGGGTCTGCCGAGCCCAGGCGCCGCGGTCTTACATCCGCGATAGTTGTCTTGTTATAATGCGAGGGCAAGCGCTTTTCTCAAACCCGACTTACAGTTAACCCCTAGGACTGCACTTGTCGTCGCATCATAAGCTACCTCTTTCAACCTAACACCCGGGTCAAGAATCGAGTCTACTCAGTAATGCTAGTGTGAGGCTTCCTTCGATCCCATAAAGTGCAGCCCAACAGAAACAAAAGACGTACATGTTCATTAGGTTCATCCTTCCGGCCAGGGGCATGGATTCCTCCGCGTGAGGCTCTTTAGGAATAATATGAAGCGATACCCGATGTAGGTAGGATGTGGGAGCTCGGATGTAGTGCACGTGCTAATCCTGTACTGAGACGAGTATAAGGCTGTGGTGCCATTACGGTGCCCATCTCGGCCGATCCTCCGGTCGGTATCTTGGTCCAGTATAGTACCGAATCCTCCTCACCTCCCTCCTACCCGGAAAGGTGGAGCAAGTTCTCTCCTGCCAAGGGCATTCAATTAGCCCCAGCGAAGCAACTCATTCCCGCTCTGGCTCGTCTATTTCGGCCCAATCATATACCGTCACCTACACAATGGAGTCCCAACCCCCAGCTCTGACAGCGACTATCCTGCCCAATCATATGCCGGCTGTCCACACGTGAGTATAAGACTCGCGATCAACCAACCATCTATGCGTGAAGGATCAACTTAACTCACTATGATTCACATTTCACTAGTTGCTCTCCCGAATATCAAAATCAATCCTCCTTCATTTTGTATACCTGCGTACGCGTACACTCGGAATTCACCTTTCGCTCTGCACCTTCTGAAATGCCAGATCGGCCTGTGTTCATGCGGGATACGTATTCCACAATAAAGCTAGGGGTTTCACCAACGTGATGAGTGGTAAAGAACAACTTAATCTCCGCGTTGAGGGCCGGAAAATCCCTCAAGACATCATAGATGGGGTGGTTCTCCACCAAGGCCAGCCCATGCATGCAAAGCGGCGTCGTGTTGCAACAAAACGATTGAATGCTATAATGAATCGTAGCCAGAACAAGAGAAGGAGAAACCTAAATGGAGGAGGAGGCACTACATACTACCTTGAACCTGTTTACCATGTCTTGAAATCCCTTTTCTCATCCGCATGTGAAGGAAAGTGCCTTACAATTTGTCTTCGCCCTATATCCGGCCTGGCCATCGCCCTCGAGGATGTTGACGCTTGATGAGTTACGTTATGGACTCCATGTCCTGGCCTAAACACCATTTTAACTAGTTTTCAGTATTAAAGCCGTTACGCGAGTTACAAGACGGCTTGCGCGTTGATGCGAACGACCTGCAAAGGCCCAGCCGATACTTCTAGGTAATGCACAGTTATGTAGACACTAGTCGAGCGATCCCTCCTTGCGACCTGTTTATTCTAGAACAATTCTCCCACATTCCCCATCCCACTGCGTCGAAGATGTTGCTAGTAGTTATAGACGTCCATGGACGTAATAATCACGCAGTCAGGCCTCAATGTGCCGCACGCCATCGCGGCCGGGCTAACACTATTACTGACAGTGCAGAGCTTGGCACCTTCAGCGTATGCCACGCACGTGGCGTCCGGAGAGACTATCCGGACTGATGTGTATGGAATACTGCGTTCTGGAAATTTAGAAACATAGTAGAGAATATGGTTCAAGGCAAAGGAGCTTCCTTTGGTGGCCATTCTATTCCTATCCTACCAACAGAAATCAACATGGAAGTTGCTTGGGCATTAAAGTTCTTATCGCAGTCGCCCGAGGGAGCCTGCCATTGGCTCCGTTACCATGCGCTCCAATTTCGGAGTAGTTGTAGTGGGCCAGGCTGTCAGCACGTTGACCCGTTCGCCTCCTCGAGGCCACAGCTGGTATTTCAAAATGACGTTCGGAGCGCGGCGTTTCTTGGGGGTATCCGTGAGAGGCTATTCATTGTGATAGTGTACATATGCAAGGGGTCGATATCCGAGACTCGCATACAGGTATGGGGTCGTACTACACAAAGTAGCCAATACTCGAAGACGGTAAGTTCAAGACCTACGTGCGGATGACCAAATCCCTGGACCTACAGGCGTAACTACACCATCATCCCAAGTCCTGCTGATATAGTACGAGCTGCCAACACCCAAAGCTGAGTGGATCGCTATCCTGCTGCTGATATGAAGCCTTCTACTTCTCAGCATTCTTCGTCCATGCGGAATTGGGTATACATTTCCCTCTTCGCCTAGGCGCGCAGAGCCAGGATAACCACTTTCGGCATCTCGAAGTTGACAAGTGACGTTCGAATGCCCGGCAACGTTTGAAGATTGATGGGCTTGCCCTCTAGCAGAGGCCGAGGTAGCTGAAACAGGGAATCGAGGACGGGCATGTCCAATTTGATGACGAGCTTCTTGGCTCTGCGGTTCTGAGGGTGTAGACCGCCGTGTTGGCGCTTGTTGGTTTCCCTCCATGGTTGGCATCTGTATGATCAATAGATAGAAGAGAGCTCCCTGCGTCTTATGGGCCACATGACACAGATTCGCCGAGTAAAGATGGGGACTCCTCTACCCTGCGGCCGGGCCTCAATGCGAGTTTGTTGTAGCACGGCCTTGACACATTACTACTTTAGTCTCCATCCCCACTCCTACAACGAACCTAATTGTTCCCCCAGGGCGCAGTCCCTCAGGATATTATCTTCACCCCCCCCGGCCAAATCCCTCCAACAACCCTCGATGGTGGCACCATCCCCGCCCCGCTAGCTACCAGGCGATGAGCTGATGATTTACGGCGACAATGTCCTTGTGGAGGAGGCGGCCTTCTCCTCGTATGACCTTCGGAAATTCCGTCCAGTACGAGTTGGCGATATTTTTGGAGGGCGATACCAGGTCCTCTGCAAACTCGGGTTCGGGTCTGTATCCACAGCTTGGTTCTGTCGAGATCTCATGTACGCGTCTCTTCCTCTACTGGATATCACATTAATAGCTCCGCTGACGATACCTGCCCGAGCTCACGAGTACGTGGCATTCAAAATCTACATGACCGGCCACTGGTAGACGGCAACTAAGCAAGTGTTCTGAAGCATCTGAACTCCATCACCTTTTCCTACCCTGCCTCAGTGCATGTGCGGAAACTGCGGGCGTCGTTCGAACTCCCTAGCGGGACCGGTCCTCACGCTTGCCTCGTGCATTATCCCCTCGGCAACTCGCTCGCCGATACCCGTGAAATGGCCGGTGGCAAGATCCGGGCGTTCATCCTGAAGTCAAGACTATATGGCCTTCTCTTTAGTCTGAATCCTCCACCCAGATGTTTATGAGATTTATACGGTTCAGACCCTCCCCATACAATAACCTCATGTAGTAGCTAACTACATGTAGATATCCATGAAGGGAACATAATGCTCTCTATTCCAAATACGTCGATACGGGGCGACGGTGTGGAGGAACACCGGGACAATCCTTCCCCACGGAAGGTTAAATGGAATCGCACCATTTATACGTCTATTGATATCGAAATGCCTGACCCCCTGGAAGAGCCTTCAAATCTGCGACTTAAGGGACGCTAAATTCGGAGAGCGTGTGTTCTAGGGCAAAGCCATGCCCGACCAATATCGGGGCCCGAGGTTATCATGAGGATACCGAAGAACGAGAAAATCGACATTTGGAGCTTTAGCCTGATGGTAAGCAAGATGTTTTCCCAACCGGCTATTGGTACCGGCATACAGGTCTAACGTAGTGGTTTAGGTGTGCGATCTACTTGACGGCAAGCATCTCTTCGACTGTCGACTTCTGAGTCGAGGAGAGTCGAGGGGCGCGCATATTTCCAAGATAGTGTGTCGTCTAAGCCCGCCTCCGACGGACCTGCTTGCGAGGACGCCACGAACCTGCTGCGGTGTCCATTTGTCCATGTCTCCTAATCAAACCAAGGCAATCCAGAGCCTAAGCTTCATCCGAACCTACACTACGCGTCGCACTTTCAACGCGCAGGGGATAAATACAGAGCAATTGTCGATACTTCTTCCGTGGTCAGTATGGCCTGGAATTCGTCACATCCCATGGGTCCTTATATCAGCCCCTTGGATCGGGTCGCACGTTGCCTTGGACAGACGAGCGAGCCAGTGGAAGCTCAAGAGATCCAGGACTCACATCCTCCTTACCTAACCTCAGGGCAGATGCATTTTATTCACTTTCATACCTATTCTCGAGGCCCTTCGTATCTGCTAGATCTACCAGCTCTATACCCTAGGCTTTTTTTTTACTGCTTGTTGCTGTTGATGATGTCAACGAAGGCAGGCTTAAGGCTAGCGCCGCCGACGAGGAAACCATCGATGTCGGCCTGCTTGGCCAGGTCACCGCAGTTCTTCTCGTTCACGCTGCCACCATAGAGGATCCTCGTCTCGTCCGAGACCTTCTGGCTGACCTCCTTCTTGAGCCACTCCCGGATGGCCGCGTGCACCTCCTGTGCCTGCTCAACGGTAGCGACCTTGCCCGTGCCGATGGCCCAGATGGGCTCATAGGCGATAACGATGCGCGACCATTCAGAGACCTGTGACTTGAGGGCGGCGAGCTGCTTACCGACGACCTCGATGGTCTTGCCGGCCTCGCGCTCCTCGAGGCTCTCGCCGCAGCACCAGATGACGTTGAGGCCGTTCTCAGTGGCGAACTTGGTCTTGGACGAGACGACGGCATCGGACTCAGCGAGGATGGTACGGCGCTCCGAGTGGCCGAGGATCGTCCAGTTGATTTTGCTGTCCTTTAGCTGCTCGACGGAGATTTCGCCCGTGAAGGCGCCGTTGGGCTTGTCGTAGACGTTCTGCGCGCCGACCTCGATCTCTTTCCTGATCGTGTCACGGACCAACTGGAGATAGAGGGCGGGAGGGGCGACGACGACCTCTGCGGGAAAGCTCGGTTAGCTCGTGGGGCCGAGGACCCGGGGGTCTCCGGGTGAAGGGGGGACGCACCAGTGTTGGGGTCTAGCGAGGCATTGTTCAGGTTCTGAACAATCTGCTTGATGGAATCAATTGTTCCATTCCTGTTTGTGAAGTCAATTCCCTGCTCGGAGTATGAAAAAGGAGTCTACGCGTTGCGTTGAAGGATCGTGCCCCTCGTGGTGCCCCTCATGGTGGGGTTGTGCAAGGGATGCGGGGTTGTTGCGACTGACATCTTGAAGTTACCACCGACGAAGAACTTGCGAGCCATGGTTGCGGTGTTTCTCCTTTGAATTTATGGGTTGAAAGGGTATAGAAGGTTTTTGTTCAGGATCTTGCTGTTGAGGAAGTTGGAGGAGGGGGAGATTGGAGGTGGAACTATTGAGGTGTTTTATTTCTCCAATTGCCCCTCGTTCGACTGACGTACTGAGAGCTCTTGCAGCTGAGCTCAGGACGAAAATAAATCGCCTGATGAGCTCACTTCATAGTGAAATTAACAATATGCACTGTATACCCAAACGGGATTGTCGAGGCAGTTCTTCGGGTAAACAGGCTCGCGAGCTTCTGAGCGCGCGCACCCCAGCAAAGTTGCCTGATGCGAGCTTCGTGTCAAATTTCCGCGACGCATCCAGCAAAAGTACCCCGTCGCGATTTTTTTCGCCAGCCAAGCAACCGCGTAATCGAGAGGCAGGTGTCACGGCGATCGCTGGCCCTTGTTGACGGTCCCCTCAAAATAGATCGAAACGTGCGACACCCGCACTTTCGATGCGTGATAGGACAACATGACGGACAAGCTGCCGCCTAACCTCCTGGCGCTCTTTGCGCCCCGGCCGCCGTTGCGATTCCTCGAGGCTCCGGACTACGCCCCGCAGGAGCGCAAGACGCAGCCTGTCTCTGGCGTAGCGCAGTATCTCCCGGCGTTGCAGGTGTACAAGGAGACGGATAATTACGAGCCGACGGAGAGCTGGCTGGAGATGAAGGATCGCAAGAAACGGGAGCGCAAGGAGCAGATGGAGAGGATGCTTACCGAGGGCCCCAAAAACTGTGAGGACTTTGAAGCCGTACGTGGAAGATGTTGGCTGACCTGTTTGCGCTGCAGTTAAACCCAACGAGGACCCGAATATTCGTGGTGACCCGTTCAAAACTCTGATCGTGGCGCGGCTGAGCTACGATGCCACCGAGCACGATCTGGAAAAGGAGTTTGCGCGGTTCGGGCCTATTGAGCGGGTATGTCGCCGTTTGATGCTTCGTTTCCATCACACAGCTAACCAACATGACTCTAGATCCGGGTAATCACTGATACACACGGCCACTTGCATCCCAAAAAGAAGAAGAAGAACCACCGGGGATACGCGTTTGTGGTGTTTGAGCGCGAACGCGACATGAGAGGTAATTTTCCCCCTTGCTTTGCTTCCCCTCGCGCGCTGGTATCGCGCTCCCTCCGGCTGTGACGTGGTTTGCCTCTGGCAAGACTCTCCCGAATCTCATCGGATAGGATGTCGCGCAACACCCAGTTCCCCTTAATCCCTACATTATCATATTGGTAAGAACCGACTAACGCGTGCGCCCTGAGCGCACTGTTGAGCAGCGGCTTTGGAATCATGTGATGGCATGCGCATCAGGGACCGGCGCATCAAGGTAGACGTCGAGCGCGGCCGCACCGTCAAGGGTTGGAAGCCCCGGAGACTGGGCGGTGGACTAGGCGGCCGCGGCTACACCAAGGCGATGCCGCCGCGGCCCACCGGACCCGGCGGCTTCGGTGGTGGCTTCAGGGGTGGGTATCGTGGTGGCTTTGAAGGAGGCCGGGGTAGGGGAGGATTCCGGGGCGGCGGTTTCCGCGGTGGTGGATTCAGGGGAAGCGACCGTGACCGCGGGCCCAACGGGTATGGCGGCCCTCCGAGCAACGCGCCGTCCGGGCCGGGATACGGTGGCCGACACGGCGGCGGCGGCGGCTACGGCGGCGACCGAGGTGACCGAGGCTACGGCGGTGGGTATGACTCTCGTGGTCCCGGGCGCTCATATGATGACAGGCCTGGCGGCGGCGGATACCGAGACCGCCGCGATAGGGACGCCCGGCGGACCGGCGGCAACATGGAGCCAATCCGGCCCAGGGGTGACGGTGGGTATCGTGACAGAGACTACGACAGACCACCCCGGGATGACGACAGGAAGCGGCACTACGACGGCGGTGGGGGTTACGACGAGCCCCGGAAGATCCGCCGCTACTAACGACATTTGTGTCTCGTGGTGGGTGTGTTTTTATGTCCGCGCCGCACGCAGAATCTTCCCGTCAAACTGGTGGTATCAGTCTTTTCCTCCCCTTCGCCGAGGGTAAGCCAAAAAGAGCAAGAGCGTTTACGGACTTGCGCTTCATCGACTGTGTTCCTATTACACTATTCAACCTCCTGTCTCTCCGGCCAACCAATTGAGATAATACCGCGTATCCAGGCCAACCTCAAGGTATCCAGCAACTATACTCTATCCGGAAACCAACGCTAAACCCAGGGTACCTGGAGAAACAATGGTGGGAGGGGTTTCGCGGGCATAGGTAACTTTTTTGTACTTTACGGAGTTTCCCGGTTGTAACTTCAGTTCCGAGTCTAGGCAGGAAAATGGAAACAACAACAAAAGGTAAGGTCAGAGGTAAGGTGAACGCTGCGCCTACTGACCTGGATGAGATTTGCATAGCGTTCCAGCAGATGGGGGCTTGGTGAGTGGAGTCCGGGGTCCTAGCTGTACGATATGTAGGGGAATACACATTCAGCCAAACCGTAGATCGGCCGGGCTAGGCCGTGGTGCTTCGCCCACCTACATAGTGCTCGAGGTTGAGCTTCTACAGTGTAGCAGCGCTACGGAGCGGAATTCCCGTGAAAGACCGTGAAACGTAACGTCCCTTGTTTTATCCATGCTTTTAGAAAGTCCAACCGCCAACGCCGTGATAAACCCAGTCATGAGCCCGAACGGTATCTAAACCCTCCCTATCAGACGGAGGAAGCCCAGCTCGAAGCGGAGCACAACACCAGTTTTCGTCAAGTTCCGAACCTCCTACTCCTCGTCGCCCTCAACCTCCATTGCGTTCGGGTCAACTTCCGTGACCTCACCCGTCGCCGCAGTCCAGTACCTATTCCGCATTAGCAAACACCGTACACAAACCCCGGGGAGTTCCACACAAAGTAAAGTGAAGGGACACTCACGCAGACACCTTGACCTTAAACTCACTCAAACAAACCCCAAACATCTTCAACAATCTTGTCTGCCTCGAGTCAAGCACATCACCCTCCTTGCAAACAACGTACCCCTCCCCACTCCCCTCCTCATCCCCCAGGACAACCTTCCCCTTCACCATCCTCGTCGGCACGCCGAGCTTCCTCAGCTCTGGCTCGATGGAGTGCTCCAGCGGGACGTCGTACTCGGTGGGGACCTCGCCGGCCGTGGCGTACACGACGCCCGAGGGGATGGTGAAGGAGCGCGGCGAGGTGGCGCCCGCGCGGGCGAAGTCTACGGTAGAGAGGTTGTCGAAGTAGGAAACTATGTCCTCCGGCGCGCGGTTGGTGAAAAGGAGGCCGACTTGGCCAGTGAGGTGGGCGGTCAGGGCGTCAATGCCGTCGGCTTGGGCCTCGGCGGGGGTCTGGCCGAGGGCCTTGGCCATGAGCTTCGTCTTGCCGAAGAATATCCTGCATAAGCAAAAGGGCCACCTGTTAGCATCGTTTCGCCCTTTACGGACAGCTTTCCACGGTCACGTTGCGCATAGAACCCTCTCCGTCGCAAGGGCCCATTGAGGTAAAAACGTACTTGCAGTCATTCAACTCCTGCCGGACGGTCTTGAGGTGTGTGTTCCGGCTGTTGTCGATCCTGAAGACGAAGCAGTGGCGGTACTCGGGCACCGCGGCCCGTACATTCTCGAAGAGCTTGTCCTTGTGCTCGCGGCCCTTCTTCTGCACCTGCGTCAGGTGGACGACGCGCGCCCTCTTCGACTTGGGCATGTTGTCTGGTTCCCTTATTCCCCTTTTTTCCTATACCGTATTCAGATTCGACGTGCGACGTGAAAGGGCGGGTTCAAAAGGCTTGTGAATTCGGAACAGCTTTTTTTTTTTTTTGGACTGGGAGGTTTGGTCTCTGCCTCGCCTAATTTAGAAAGGCGGTGATTCGTACCTCTCTCTTTTTTTTTTTTAATCGAGTTTATCTCGAAAATTTCGAGGGGTCCTGCACACCCCGCGCCTATCGTTTTAGCCGCGGTTTTTGCGGGGTCATTAACATGGTCTGCTCCATCTGCGCCAGTACCAGGCCAACAAATGCAGTTTCTACTCCAGGGCTCTGAATTCATACATTCCTGTCGCTGAGGATTCCAGAAACATCGGCTATTGCGAAATTTGGTGATCAGTTTTAGGTAAAGGGAGGGATGCGAACACGAAGTTCTTGACTTTAGGGATATCTTCTCGCGCTGCGACTTCGCAGCGCACCGGGCTCGCCGTAACACCTGGCGGACAGATTCGCGGACAAGAGCCTGACATTTGGAGAACCCATCGCATCGTTCAGAGCATAGGTTCTGGTTTCAACCGCCTTCGGCAGCAAGATCCACGCCAGGCGCCGTTGCCACACGGCAGGGCCCTCATCCACGACGCTTCATCGGGTAACCAAGACTACGCATTCAACGGTAGAATCGCTGTCTATATTCCGACTGTTGATACAATATCAAACTATACATACAAATACACAGGCCCCCATACCATCTCCTTATACCCGCATCCCCGTCCCGTGGTACGGACTCCAAACACCCCTGACACTTGGGTTGATACTCGACACCGGCTTCGTAACCTTCTTGTTCTTCTCGCCGTTCGCGTCCCGTAGCAGAAGCGCCTTTTGCAGCACCTGCAGCGGCTCCGTGTTGCGCACGCACACCGCCTTCTGCCTCCCGTTGATGTAATGCGCCACGATGACAGGGTGCTTGCCCGGGCGCGGCGACACGGTGATCTCGACCTCCGGGTTCTCGGACGCGAATTTCGAGAGGTGGGATTTTATAAAGCCGCTGTTTTATGCTCCCGTTAGTTCTCCGTTCGAGGAAACCAAGGAGGAACAAAGGAGAGGATGAACGAGGGACGTACTTCATTCCGCGCGAACTGCCGGCCCAGTCACAGAAGTGGAAGTCCATCTTCCGGCATTGTAGTATGAAAGCGCCCAGGCCGTTCTGTCCCTGTTAGCTCCTGTCGTGATGGCGTCCGGGAGAGATTGATGCGTACCCGGCCGGCCGCCAGCTTGCGCAGCCCAGCAACCATTGTCCGTCGTGCTGCGCGCCGCGCCTATCTCGTAACAGTTCGTCGATAGCACAGCCGAAGCGTGGTCGAACAGTTCAGATTGCAGTCGTCGGGGTTGGATTATCGTCGGGTATGCCTGTCGTCTGTCGAGGAGGGTGCTTCGTCAATTTCCTGCCTGCCCTTTTTTCGATGATGGGCGTGGTCACGTGATAACGTGAAAGGTCCGCGGCCGCTGGCTCCACCCACATCACATTGCGCTCGATTACAGCAACGTCCGTAACTATCAACCGTCTACCCTTCCAGCTTGGCAAGAGCTTATCTACAATCCAGCATAGTCACGACTTGTCCTACTCACGTATGCCCCCTCGCGTCTGCCAGTCTACTAGACTCATATCCCCTCCTCTAGTCCTCGCAATGAACCGCTATCTCCATACCCCCCTGTGATTGAAGTTGCCATTGATCCCTATATCTCGCGTGAGCACGGCTCAGCGAGAAAATCCGGGGCGCAGGTTCAGCCGTATCGTCAAGCACTTGATACTAAACTCGATAGACGATGGAGGCGATTGTTCTCTATTACAAATCCGGTACTTCGAGTAAACATGGCTCTTTCTTCCGGCAGTGCGTCATCAGGGACACCTAGTTGTAAAAGGAGGAACTCGTAGCCGTCGGGCAAGACGCCAAGAAGCCAGTACTCCCGACGCACGACTTCTAGGAGAGCACGCGGTTCTATGTCATCGATATAGAGCCTGCTATCTGCCGCCGAGACCAGTCCTTGTTGTTCTCCCGTCGAAGAGGGTGCCGCTAGATACCGAGTCCCGAACATGTTGAACGAGTGACCCTTTTGGATCACAGGGCGACGCTTCCCGATGAGGGCGAGGCCGCCGTCCCTAATCGATTCTGCCTATGACTAGAACTAAGCACACTGAAGTGGAGAGGAATCTGAGGGGATGCTTATCGACATAAGCATTCGTAATGCCAAGCATGCAGTAGGGTTCAAGCTCTTGATGCCGAATATCTCATCGCCATCCTCCCTGACCTAGGAGAGGTGTCGCGAGACCCCGCCGGCAATAGTCTCGGTGCACAACGAGCTGTGATCCAGCAAATGGTCCTCCCATAGTGCTCCCACCGCGCGGCCGTTGCTTGACCCAGCCAACTTGCCGTCGGCAATAGCTCTTGTGTAGATGCTTCACTCGTGAGGTAGATAGTGCACTACGAGACGCCTCTTGCTAGATTTCACATACTCACCTATAAAGTAGATCATATCAATCACCGTAGTATAATCACCACTCTTGATGGGTTCAGGTGTATCTGCTCTTCCGGAGGTCGGGCCCCAGACACCATAGTGCTTGCCAAATAGCTTCGCGGCTTCCGGCCACATCTTGTCGTCCCCGCCACTCTTGCGGAATGTCTGAAATGTCCCAGTCGATATGTTGCTTGAGAACGAATAGCTCAAAGGGGGGTTATCTTCTTCAAATCATCTAGAAGTCGTGTCGATGCTGGGATGGTGGGGTGATGCTACAAGCTCGCTGCCATGAGTCGTAACCCCACCTTAACGCAGTGCAGGAGCTGGTTGCCAAATTCGTCCTACACCTTCCGCATACAGCACGTGAAACACTTGCATCATCACCTCGCCTAGCATCGGGCTGGATCTCGCGCGCCGACGAACTCTACCACGATTAATTCAACCCTACATGACTACCGCAACCCGGTCATCGACGGGCCCTGATATGCGCCCATCTGGCAGCTCCCACACTCCCGCATAATGCCGATGCCAACCATGCCCGAGACATCGCCCCTCCTCCCCAATACTTCGAGGCCCGCGTCCGCGCGCGAACCCACCCGGAGCTCCTGGTATCTCATCCTCCTCGCCCTGCCCCTCGGCGGCCTCCAAGTCTCCTGGTCCGTCGAGTTTTCCGCTGGCTCGAGCTACCTCCTCTCGCTTGGTCTGTCCAAACAGCTCCTAGCGCTCGTCTGGTTTGCCGGCCCTCTGATGGGCATTCTGGTGCAGCCCTACGTCGGCGCGCTGAGCGACAACTGCCGTCTGCGATGGGGACGGCGCCGCCCGTATCTCCTCGTGGGAATGCTCGTCACTGTTCTCTCGATGACGGGCCTTGCGTGGGTGAGCGAAGTCACCGGCAATGAGGAGGGCGATGGAGTGAGGGCCGCGGCGGTTCTGGGCGTATACGCCCTAAACTTTGGGCTTAACGTCGTTGAGGCGTCGAGTCACGCTTTCCTTACCGACTGCGCACCGCGGCACCAGCAGGAGGCGGCCAACGGGATGGCGTCTCGGAGCATGGCTGTGGGATCGCTCGTGGGCTTCCTTGTTGGGAGTATCGACCTCTCAACATACCTTCCCTTCCTAGGGGACTCGCACTTCAAGGTCCTCTGCGCCGTTGCAAGCGTGCTTCTAGGCTTCGCGATCATCGCTAGCGCCGGCCTCGTGGAGGAAGGGGACCCGAATGATCACTATAGGGCCACCGCGACCGAAAAATCTATTGGTGAAAGGCTGTGGTACACCCTCCAGGGGCTATCACCGCAGATCGGGACGCTGTTTGCCGTGCAGGCCTTCGCGTGTTTCTCATTCTTTCCAGTCTTATTCTACGGGTCGGCGTACGTGGCTGAAATATACGCCACGCCATACTTGCGTGGGAACCCGCACATGACACCCGCGGAACTGGACATGCTGTATGAGGAGGGGACTAGGAAGGGGACGGTAGCACTGGCGTGGAATGCGGTTGTCATGCTCGTCTCCACGATTGTCACTCCGGCACTCGTGACGCCGACATACGACAGGACAGGAGCTAGGACCTCTGCGTCGAGCTCGTCTGTCGCGTCTTCCGAGACTTACAATTATGAAGAAGCTGGCGGTAGGGTCGGTATCCGGAGGCTTCTCGGCCTGGGTATACCTCGCCCGAGTCTCAAGCGCGCCTGGATCGCTTCGCTTATCCTTCAGGCGGCGGTCCTACTTACCACACCCTTCGTCCACTCCGTTGACGCCGCGATTGTCCTCATCGCGGTCCTTGGCTACACCTGGGCGCTGAGCGCCTGGGCCCCTTTTGCCATCATCGGCGCCGAGACGCATGCCACTCCGAGTACACGACCCACAAGTAGTGCGAGCTCCAACACCGTTACTTCTCATTTAGTCGGGTCCAGGAACGGAGGGACTTCGTCGATGCGCGACCAAGTAGGTGTAGTTCTTGGGATACACAACGTGGTTGTCTGCGCGGCACAGGCGGCGTCGACGGCCGTTTCACTAGGGGTCTTCCGTGCCTTCGAGAAGCCGAGAGGACAGCCGGGGGATGAAAGCTTCGGGTTGTTATTCGGGATATCGGGGATCGCAGGAGTGTTGGCTGTCTGTTTTGCGGCGAGAATTCAGGAGCCGGGCAGGGGCGGGAGTCCCAGAGGATGCTGAGACGGGGATATCACGGTTAGACTGGGGTTCACGTTCGACCTCCTCCGCCTAAGGGTTATTCTTTTTGGACCTATGAAGCTCTCGTCCTTCAGCAACCATACTGTCCGCCAATTACTTACACCTCTGCTCAACTGAAATCCGTTAATACCGGATGTCGATCGCGGAGCGTGCGATGCGGATACGAAGGTGGCGCCAGCAAAATACCGATACATACCCCTTGCTGACATTTACCTCCATACTAAATCGAGACGGAGAAATAAGCACCGCGCCCCGAGCACCGACCTGTGTGGGGGTGGGGGACCTGGTCACCAACAGGCTAAAGTGCCGCCTCTCGAACCTGAATTTCATACCGCCCTCCTTTTCATTTATTCCCCAATTCGACCCGGCGCCCGTCGAGATTTTATTCTCGAAAGTATAAAGCGTGCCGTCTTTCCGGGAAACCCCCATTTCTCTGACTGTAGGGGGCTCAGGAAATTAGAGGGTTTATGGTCCTCCGGAAGGTTCCGTGGTGGGAAAACTTTCCCCGCGAATCCTGTGTAAGTGTCGCCCTGGGATGGCACGTTCCTCCGGTTCCACACTTTGATTGCGCCGGCGCATTGGGTGCATGTGAGCACCGTTCCTTGACGAATATCGGCGCAATATATTTTTCGCTTTGGTGCCGTGTTGCGCGGATTGCTCCATGTTGCCCCGGTATAATATAACCCAAAGGACAATATATATTTAGCTCTCCCCGTACCCGTCCCATCGTGAGCGCCTGTCTCATTCTCTCCTACCCCACCCACTTACACGACGCCCATGATGAAGCTCACGGCCGCCCTCGTTGCCGTCCCTCTCGCCCGCGCAGCCGTCCTCTGGGACGGCCGCTTCAATGACCTCACCTCCGCCACCGACCTCGAAAACTGGGACTGGTCTAACCAGGTCGGGCCCTACCAATGGTACATCCACGGCTCCTCCTCCGTAACCTCCTACGTTGAGCTCTCCCCGGACTACAAGAATCCGGCCGACGACTCCTCCACCCAGGGTGCGAAGCTCACCCTTGACTCCACGGCCTTCTGGAACGGGCAGACCATGCGGCGCACGGAACTCATCCCGCAAACGGACGCGGCGATCAACTCGGGCAAGGTGTTCTACCACTTCAGCATCATGCGCAAAGAAGAGAACGCGCCGAGCCCGAACAAGGAGCACCAGATCTGCTTCTTTGAGAGCCACTTTACTGAGATGAAGTATGGGTGGATCTCGGGCGAGGCGGGGGAAGAGAATGTGAACCTGCAGTTTATGGTAGGGCAGCAGGGGCTTTGGGAGACGGAGTGGGTGGCGGATGTGTGGCATAACATTGCCTACGAGATCGTGAGTCTCTTTGTTTCCTTCTCACCCTCAAAGTCCGTTCCCATCAACTTGTCTTGAAGGGTGTACCGAGGACCTCTCAATGAGAGTGGCTCGACTGACACAGAGCAAAGGACTTCTCCGCCAACACGGTTGGCTTCTGGCACTCCGAGGGCGACGCTGAGCTCACGCAGGAGGTCGCTCCCGTTTCGGCCTCGACATCCTCTAACGGCGCCGACTGGCACCTCGGCGTGCTGGAGCTGCCGCGCGACGGGTACCCAGACACGGACGAGGACTTTTACTTCTCGGGGGTGTACATCGAGGATGGGGAGATTACGACGTCCGTTAGCGGGCCAGGTGAGTTAGCTTCCTTCGTCGGAGGTTTGTGAATATGTCTAACTCTTTTGCAGCGTAAAGGATGGCGGGGAAGGAAGAAAGTGAAGAGGGAGAGCACAGCATTTGCATATTTTGTAAATAGCATTATATCTACGTACATACCCCTGCGCATCGTCCACTGGGACCTCCCGTCCAGCTCCTCCATAGCCGTCCTTTTTCATGATGCCAACATCTATCCCATGCGGAGTTGCCCACCCGCTGCTTCCCTCCAACCCCTCTCCACACCTCCAAAGCGCCTTCCGCTAACACTCCCCAATCTCCGTCCTAACAATCCCAGCAACCTCGTCTCCATTCATGAACTGCCCCGTCTGGGTGTCATACGAGTCAAACGGCACCCAGTGCATGCAGTAAGCTGTCCCGCCTTGGCAATACGTCTGAACGCAGTCAAGCTCCTCGATAACGGTGGAAAGAGCACCCCAGGGCGCTGCGGAGCCCGAGGTCGGGTGAAGGCGGGGCATAGCGGTGGCCACCGATAAGGTTATGAGAAAGGCGGGGATATTCATGTTGGATCTTGTGAGCATAGATGACGATTCTATCAGAGCCACCGTCAGACGGGCCGGTCTCCCTCTTCTGTTTAGGGGATTAAGATTCGTGAGCTGTTCTAAGCAGGTTGTATCGACGGGACCTTCAGAGCAGAACCTCACATCAGGGAGGAGTTTCCCGCATTCTTATACTCATGTCTCCCCGAGGACTTCGCTTGCCTTCCCGTGTGCTCGCCTAGATCGGATCCCAGCTAGCCCTTTGGAGATGCAGCAGACGTATGACAAGCGAGCCGCATCCAGCAGACAAACAACCGCTAGCAAACAACGGCTTGCTGTCACGATATCAAAGGCTAAATCCGCCGCATCCACAACGCACAGCAGGAGCATCAGGGCTCCGCTGCACATGGTATCGGCTTGCTGCTTTCAATGGGGTCGTCATCCTGCCGTATAATTACACAGTACTTCCTCCTCAATATTTGAAAAGGTAGGTATTGCGGGGAGGGAGGGTAGCTGCAGCTGGCTTGCTCTCTTCCGCGGGGTGACTTACCTCGGACCAGCACCGTTCTAGAACAGAGAAGCCGCTCCTCGTTTCGCTGCTGGAAAAGTTCAGATACCTTCGAGTCAAGCTACGACACCCGATCACAACTAAGGCCCTCTCGACCGCCCCTCTTTAGGGCCGCACCACCAAATAAAGGGCTCCTTCTTCCGCAGCCTCCTCGTCCTCCCACGACGACGGACCCTGTCACGCGAACCCGGTCCCTCCTCGGCGTCCCAACAGCTCTCTCCCACGTGTCGGCGGCATTCATACGATGCCGCGGTAGAACGCATGCGCTCCTCATAGAACACAGACCTGTGCCAACAGATAGGCCGTGGTCGTAGCCTGCGGATGTAATCTTGGTTGGGAAAGAATCATGGCCAGAAGACGTGGTCCAGGCGGTCAGAGTTCCACATGGCAAGCATCGAGTCGAAGCATAGAATGTCCTGCGTGCAACAGTTTATGATACGCGAGCGCCCGACCAGGTTCTGCTCCCAGCACAGCTTTAGGTACGACTCGATGATGGCCTAGCTCAGGTCCACGACATGTAATTATGCTCGCGCAGGCGCCACACGGGGATACCGAGCTAGTTGAGCCTTAGGACGTCCTTACGCGTCTGTGGCAGCATCTCAGATGCGAAAGGAGGGGCTCTCTCATCGCACAGCTCTTTGACGATTACCAGTTGGAATATGTGTTCAGGTGTGCGGCTGCCGGACACTACCAAACCTCTCCATAGACAAACACGTGTATCTGAAGTGTGTCTGCGATATTAACGTATATCCTCGCAAAGCGCTGAGCTTATGGCCCGCACATCCAAGATACTCTCCCCTCGCAGATTACACCTCAAACACCAAGTTCGCCCAAACTAACAAAAGCGCGAGTAGGAGGAGGTCTAGGTTATTTCCCTCGGCTGTGCCGGGCCGCTTCAGTTCGGACGTTGCAGCCTCGTCATCTGTCACAGAATCACCAGGCCGATTCCCGAGCCATCGCCCGCCCTCCCGGACAAACAGCTTCATCAATCCATTTCACCTAGGGTTGGTTTTGCGCGTCGTGTTAGCCTGACAATCCTGCCCAAACCCGGGCGCCCAGAGCGGGGGCAAGCTCCGGCATTGACTCCCTCCGATTCGCCGACTTGCCGTGCCATGTAGGGGGTCCCGAACAGATCGTGAATTTCGGCCGAATCAGAGCTCCGCATCCGGCAACCTTCCGGCCCGTCATCCGCACCCGCATGTTACAAGAGGCGCTCGCTCGATCCAAAAATTTCGACAGGAAGGTACGGACCACACCCACTTGAGGCGCATCCCCTCGAGACTCGATGAAGTCAAGTCCGAGATTTACCCCGTCGAGACACCCACCCCATCCTGCAGAGAGCAATACCCGAGAATACTCCCCAGCCCCAGCTCCTCCGCCCCACCTCCACTCCTCCGAAACCCCCCAACTCCCGGGGAACCCGGGCCCTGTCGGCACGGCGGGTCGACATCCCGGTGTTTCTCTTAGTCATTGCAACCGAGTTCAATTCCAACTATTGAAAGGACCAGGACCACATCCTCAACCACACGGTTTCCCATCCAAGAACATCCTCCCGCCTCGTAGTCCCGTAGAAATTGTTGACGAGACGATGTCGACCACCACCCAGCTGGAGCCCTCCCGGGCAGAGACCCACGAGCTAGCTGAGCCCCCCGGCCGATCCCTGGGCTCCACACAGCCGGACGCCGACCCGCAGAAGAAGAAGCTCGACAGGAAGACCCTCATGAAGCTGACTAGCGCCGGCTTCTGCTTCTATGTCGCGGGCGTCAACGACGGCAGCGTCGGTGCGCTGGTCCCCTACGTCATCCGCGAGTACGGCATCAACACCGCCATCGTCTCCAGCGTGTAAGTTCTCTTAAAGCCTCACAATAAAAGCCGGGGAGCAACACTCACGGGGGCCGACAGCTATGCGGCGAACTTCCTAGGCTGGCTCCTCGCTGCCCTGATGAACACGCACCTCTGCCAGTTCCTCGACCTCGGCGCCATGCTCGCCTTGGGGGCAGCCATGCAGATCCTTTCGCACGCGTTGCGCGCTTGGAAGCCGCCGTTCCCGCTTTACGCCATCGTGTTCTGCTTCGCAAGCCTGGGGCAGGCCTTCCAGGACACGCACGCCAACACCTACGTATCGGGCATCCCTGCGGCGCACCGCTGGCTCGGGTTCATCCACGCCATGTACATGGCGGGGTGCCTCACGGGCCCGCTCGTGGCCACGGCGGTTGCGTCGGCGGGCGAGACGTCGCGGTGGTACCTGTTCTACCTCTTTCCGCTGGGTCTTGGTGTTGTGAACCTTGTGTGGGTGCTCGGCGCGTACCGGGACAGTCTGCTGCTAAAGCGGAAGGACACTATGGATACCGCGACCCCGGGAGTCCAAGACATGGAGGGCGAGGGATCCCGAAATAAGGGAGCATTTATGCTGATCAAGAAAACGCTGGGATCACGGAGCGTCTGGCTCATTAGTCTGTTCTTCTTCTTCTTCCTTGGGGTGGCGCTGACGGCGAGCGGCTGGGTAGTCGAGTACCTCGTCGTGGTGCGTCATGGCGACCTCTCGAAGATGGGCTATGTTCCTGTTGGCTTTAACGGTGGGGCATTCCTAGGAAGGTTGCTCCTAGCGGAGCCCACGTACCGGTTTGGAGAGCGGCGGATGATATGCTTCTATATCGCCCTGTGTATCGCCTTTCAGTTGGTCTTCTGGCTGTAAGTCTACCTGGTGTCCACTTATGGGATTATGTTCCTAACAGCTGGCGGCCGACAGAGTTCCCAACATCATCGCGGCCTCGGTTGCAGTCAGTTTCCTCGGCTTCTTCTCGGGGCCTTTCTTCGCCACCGTGAGTTTCACGCCCTCCGGGCTCCCGTGGCTGTTACTGACAAGCTTTAGGGCATATCGGTAGCATCGAAGCTGTTCGACCCAAGCTCGCGTTCCACAGCCCTGGCGTTCGTCTTTGTCTTCGCGCAGATCGGGGGTTCCTTCTTCCCCATCGTCACGGGAGTCATCGCATCCAGCGCCGGGGTCGGGGTCCTACAGCCCATTCTAATCTCGCTGCTGGGGGCCACGGCTGTTAGCTGGCTGATCGTCCCGCGGCCAAAGGCGAGCGGGAACTCTGCGCTGCATCAGGAGTAGGGGCAAACCAAGGCCCCGATTGGGGAACTACAGGAACACAGGGGAAGCAGGTATAAGAAGATGCCGAAGCCAAGGGATTGGGTAAAAGACCAGCCAAAAAAAAAAAAAAAAAAAGAGGAATACAGAGGTCTTTTAATAGGCCCTCATAGTAGCTGATCAGTCAAATATTATCCTCTCACGTACACAGACCTAGTATATATCTCATGCCTCCAGACAACAAATGACAAGCCGTTATATCATCGCAAACTAGGAACCCATCTAACATTCCCTTATCCATAAACTGCTCCCTCCTGCCGCTTAAGGAAATGGAGTCCCAGACTAATATCCCCAAAGTGCCTCCCCCGCCAAAGCAATCCCCGCCACCACAAACCCCGAAAGCCACGCGAACCCCTTCCACCCAAGCTCCCCCCTCGCGACACCCGCTCCCGCCACACATAAATCCAGCGCCTCCAGAGCCACGACCCCCCACAAAATCCTTCTCACAGCGTCCCTCCCGATCCCGTCACTGGACCGCGCCTGCGCCGCGTCGGCGGTGAGGAGCAGCTCGCCGAGCACGATCTCCCGCACGCCGGTGAAACCCACGAGAAGGGACGCGCCGGTGGGGACCTCAATATCGAAGAGGCGCATGGTGAAGGTCGGGCCAAGGATGCAGGCGGCACCGAAGAGGACTCGGACGATGCCAGTGGCGCGGGCGGCGGTGCGGGAGAGGGGCCTTGGTGAGTTGGGGCCGTCCTTGGGGAGGAGGGGCCTTGATGGAGACGTCATTATGGCTTTTTGGAGTTTTTTGTTGTTTGGTGATTGGGCGTTCATGGGTTGCAGTCAGGTTGGATTGGTGGGTGAGTGCCTGGTGTAAGTCAACCGAAGATGTAAGGTAGATTGCAAAGGTTTTGTTCCAGACAGAGCCGGTTCTTTTTTTGTTGATGTGAAGGATTTTATGCCTCTGAGTTTCGTCCAATTCTCAATCCCGGCCTACTTATACCCTGTGGGCGCTGGAGTTGCTGGTTATGGCCGGCCGGCATCACGACACCCCATAACGCAGATGCATAACGGCCGGCACATAACGGCCCCACATCGGAGCTCCACCGGGGCCAGGCAGCCGGATAACAAGCCGTGCTGGACAACTGTCGGCCAACAAAGTGTCCCGTGGAGTCAGACTCTGCGGAATAAGACGTGCCTGGTGTACTATATTATTCTCCCGAGCTCATGTGCCTTACTATCCCCTAGCGTTCAACAGGAGTAAAGAGACCAGCTCACTCACCTCTCGGACCAAACCCCGTCCTTAGCCGAAACTTCGATGACCGTCTCTTTCACGTTCTTCTCCCCTTGCCTTTTGAGCAGCGCGTCTCTCCCCTTCTATTCCCAACTCTGGCCGTTGAGCCAGAATAGTTCGTAAACTCCTGCTCAGCTGAATGGGAGGACGTGGTATTTCACGTGGTTCCGTTTTGGGTGAGTCCAGGGCGCAACCCTGGCTCCCATTGGACACCGCGTCAGAGAGTTTGAGGTGCGCTCACTAGTCATGTTAGAGATGCCTCGTCTCCGATTTCGAGGCTAAGATCTGGGCTCCAGTTGCGCTCCTGAGAAGTTGAATTTCAGATTGTTTTGGCATGTTGCCTCCCGTACGAAGAGGGCGCCGTCAAAGAAGAGGTGTTGGAGGGTAAGGCGACGCTTTGAATAGGACGAGGTGGGACGATACGGGGTCCAAGTTGACGATACTGAGGTGTGCCCGGGATCCCGCGTATCCGTCTAGGCCTTCGGCCACTCGCGCTACTACACCGCGCTGACCGTGGGCTCGACGCGCGTGGTGGCCAACCAGGAGGAATACGGCTTTTAGGGCAACAGGAGCGCACGACAAGTGCCTTGATCTCGGTTCGACGAGATGTAGCTCTCGGCCGGATGTTCACAGGAGCCTTCTGGGGGCGGAGCCGTGTTGTTAATTTCATTTGAGTTAATACTAAGGGAATATCTGGATATGATAAAGTACACTGTTCCGTCACCAACGCACCAGCCGGCAAGGCCCCTGACCCACGAGCACTAAGAAGTAAATAAGAGGGCTACTTCTCCTCCACCCTCCTAGGGACCTCCCCATCTGGCATCATCATATTAAATACCGGCTCGGGAGGCAGCCCGTTCTCTCCCGCCCCAGCCGGCACCCCCGGCACAGGCGGCACGCCCTCCTCATCCCCCGGCACCACAACAACACCGTTCTTAACCCTCTGCTGCGCGCGGTAGATCCTCCCCGTCTGTTGGTCCACCCAGCTACTGATCGTCCTGAACCTCGCCGGCTGGTCCTCGCTCGTAGCCGTATACATTGTGTCGCGGTTACTAGACCCGTTCCCGACGCTCGACCTCGTGCGCGTAGACGGCGGCGGCTGTGGCGTTACGTTGGAATTCTGGGGCGCGGTCTGGTACGCTGCGGGAATCATCTCACCGTCTCCGAAGCCGGACGAGAGCGACGAGAGCTCGCTGTTGCGGTAGTTCCGCTGGGCCTGCGGTTGTGTGGGGGAGAGGTACACCCAGGTGCCGCCCTGGTTGTCGAGGGACCCGAAGGAAGCCTGCGGCTGGTGGTGCGAGGCCACAACGGCGGGATGAGGGACGGCAGTCACTGTGCTGAGGGGGCTGACAGTCTGGGTGCCGTTTGGGCTGGTAGTCTGGGCGGGATTGAAGTTGAGGTTGGTGTCAAGTGGGGGGACGACGACGCGCTGGAGCGACACGGACCGCGCTGTTCCTGTTGAGCCCCCCTCGTTCGGTGCGGGGTATACCCCGTGGTCGGAAGGCTTTTCGGGCTTCTCCCTCGTGATAGGGATGGTATCATCGTCGCCGAGGGTCTGCCAGCGGAGCGCCCACGGCTGGCTCTTCACCCAAGGTATCCGCCCGAGGACCTTACCGATCTGCGCCTGGCGCGAGATACTCGGTCTCTTTCCGGGCCAGTGTAAGCCACCCTTTCCGTCCCTGCGCTTCTTGGACCTGGTCACCCGCCAGAAGAGCCAAGTGAGGAGGCACACACCAATGAAGGCGCCTAATACTTATTAGTACGGTCCCCAATTTACAAGTTTCGTGAAGGGCCTTTTCGTACCTATTGAACCGGCCCCAATCATGACGTGCCTCGGGGTGTCATTCTGCTTCATCTCCTCGCGGTGGCCCTCGTCATCATGCCCGAACTCCTTGTCTGCCGCTGGCGTCACCTTCTCAGTCGGGGACGCGGTAACGGTAGTCTCGGAAGTAGTCTAAACAAGTCAGCAATCATATGAGATCACCGTAACACTCAAATTGAGATCTTACACTCGCGGCTTCGGTAACGGTGGTCTCGCTCACCGATGCCGTGACGGTGCCTGGCAACCCGACATTCAGCGGCGGGTCAACGTCCGCACTGTTGGCCGGCAGCGAGGTGGCGATCACACCGCCCTTGTCAACTTGGAAGGTGGTGAGGGCCGTCCCGGTCGACTCGGCGTCTGGTGTCGGCGTAGGGGTGGATTCCATGGGCGACGGCGGCTCCTCATCCTCGCTCTCGGACTCGATTCCCTCAGAGTCGATCCCGGATTCGATCCCAGAATCGATAGCGTCGTCCTCACTGGCGCTAGAGATCTCCTCCTTCCCTGATGGGGCCTTTTCCTCCACTGCCGCCGTCTCGGCCTGACGTCTCCCCAGCCGACGGCGGGGAGGGAAGCGCGGACGGTATCGCTTCCCCTTCGGGGCTGCGGGGAGCATGTCCCCCGAGGGTGGTGCCATTTTCCTTCTCTTAACTATTATCGCTGGTTCGTCACCGAGAGGTGTACCGTGGGCCCATGACCCTAGAGCGCGGAATCGAAGCGGTCGACTAACACGGGAGCAGAAGCCGAGTTCGACTAACGCCTTTCCCGATACCCGAGAACAGTAGTGAAAGTGATCTCGTGAGCAGGTCCCGGACCTCACCAGGAGTCGGAAGGGAAAAAGTCTAACAAAACAAACGTCTATCCAGAACCAAAAGAAAAAAGATCGAGGCCAGCCCTACGAAGAAGGAAAACAGAATACTGGCGGAGGAAGATATCCGCGAAGGAAAGTCTAAGACATACTCGGTCTCTTCACACCAAAGAGCCAAGAAGTGGGGAGAAAAGAAGGAAAAGGAAAGACGAGGAGAAACAAACCCGCCTTCACGAGGGAAGAATAGCCTCGGAAGATACCATGGGGGAGGCGAAGGGGTGCGGGCCCCAGGGAGGTGGGGTCACGGAGATCGGAGTCTGGGCCTTGTCAGGGGTTTGGCGATCAACCATCAGCGTTAGAGTTGGGGCCTGCGGCGTGCGTGGCTGCCGTTGAGACCGGCGCCAAGAAACGTGCGCCGTCCGGGCCTTCCAGGCCTAGGATTGGCGGAAGATGAAAGAATGGAGACTTCAGCTTGGGGTGATGGTCGCGGTGCTTGCCGTTCGAACTCTGACCGAACTCTGACCCATCCTGAACCTTGACGCCCAGGATGGAGATGGTGGATTGGACGTGGCGAACCTCCATCCCGAGACGAGCGGCTCGAGAAACGGGCCTGAAGCGGGCCTTGCGTCGGAATTATGTTATTTTCGTGAGGGCCTCTCGATTCATTCTTTCAATTCCGTTTCCTTTTTGATGGCACTTAATGTATTTGAGTGGTGTCTTTGCATTGGGACTGACACAATGGAAGAGTGTGCGCTGCGTTTTGGCTTCCACTGGTGAGACGCCGGCGGGATGTCAGTTTGTCCCCACGGTGGGGACCCATCAAGGGGGCTCCCGTCTCAGCCTGTCTCAGGCCGCAAGCTGCTGCTGACAAAACCGCTCACAGGCGGCCAATCGGAGCGGGGTTTCCACAATCAATGCGCTCGGAAAGGCCCGGCGCAGAGGCGGAATCGTCCTGGCCGGGAACGCTTGAACTGCTTGAAGCCCGGTAAAAGCGAACGTGCGACCCGCGATAAGACGGGTTGGGGGCGTCCTTGGCTAATCGGGAATCACGGCCGGGATAAAACAGCCTTGGGGCGTCCTTGGCAAAAAGGGAAAGCTGCTCCTTCATGTAAGATGGGAAAGAGAGCAAAACAGTGCAAAAAATGACAACTGCACGAACCGAGACTCGAACTCGGATCACTTGCTTGGGAAGCAAGTATTCTACCCCTGAACCATTCGTGCTTCGGACGCTTCTCATTCGCTGACAGGGGAGCCGAAGGTAACTCTTTATGTAGGCATGCTAAACTAGCGTCCTAGCTCCACCGCACCCTCCACACTCCACACTCCGCACAACGTGAAAGAGTCCCAGCGCTTGCCTTTGGGAGTTCCGTGGGGAGAGAGATCGATGCAGAAGAATTAAGACGGAGAAGGGAACTCTGCCCAAACTCCAAGCGTTCTATCGCTTCTATCTCCCATCTAGTAGTCTAAACTTCTTACGCGCTCCCTTTCAATCTTCATCTCCCTGAATAGCCCTTTCTCCGCAGAATCCTACTCCGCAAACCGAATCCCCCTCCTTTCTCCTTCTCCTTCGTCATCGCTATCCTCCGTAATCCCCAACGCCGCCTCTCTCCTCCTCCTCTCAGCCGGTGTCTCGTCATCCTCCTCCGCCTTCTTCGCATCTGTCTTCTTCACCTCAGTCTTTCTTCCCTTCGACGAAGCCCAACCAGTCGTGGGCGTCCCCTGCCCTGGCGTCCCCGCAGAGCTCTCCGTCGGCGCTGTGGTTCTAATCTCAGGCCCCGTCCTCTCCTGCGTCGCCAGCCTCTTGACCGCGGGGCTGGCGTCCGACTTGGCCACCACCTCCCTCCTCGTTTTCGCGTCCAGCTTCTGCATCTCGCGGCAGAAGTCGTCCTTGGTCAGCCTCCTGCCCTCCCCGCCGATCGTGAAGCGGATGTGCTTGTCGTCCTCCGCCTCCTCGTCCTCTGGCTTGGGCTTGGCCTGGCCGCCCTCCGCGGCGCCCTGCTGCTTCGACGGCTCACCCGCCTTGCGCGCGCCTAGGCCGATGTACTTGAGGCTCTGGCCCATGAGATCCGGCACGTGGGGGTCCGGCTTATCGCTGGGGAGATCGTAGGTCTTGATGACCTCGCCGTCCGCGTCCTCGACAATGACCTGCGAGATGTTAGATAATTACTCCCCTAAGTGAACGAAGGAGGGGAGACTCACCGTATTGCCGTACTGGTAGGCCTGCGCGGGCTCGTGCTTCCTCTCGCTCTTGGCCTTCTGCTTCCGCTTGCCCACCTCCTTGGTGTAAACCTCGCTCACCTTTCGCTTGAGGTAGTTTGTCGACCATTCAAAGTGCGCCGGTGTGGCCTCCTCTCCGGCCTTCTTCTCCGCAAGTTTCTTCGCCGCCGCGCTCACGTCTGGGGTTTCGCCCGCTTGCTCGGTGTCGCTCTGCTGCGCAGGGGCCTGGGTGGTCGTCACACCGAGAACGTCGCCCTCCGAGTCCTCAAACACAACCCGTGGCCCTTCCTCGTACACTGAGACGCCGGGAGAGCCGCCGCTCGCCTCAGCGATCACCCCAGGTGGCGTCTCTGTCGCGTTCTTGCTTTCCGGCCGGCTCTCTTGCTCGGGAGACTCAGACACCGAGGGCCTGGACTGGCCAGTGGCCGCGGTCTCGGCATCAGCCGGGGAGAGATCGGACGCCCTCTTCTCCGGGAAGATGGCAGACGCCTCAACGTGCCCGCCGGGCCCATCGTCGTCCCTCTTCTTATTCCGCCGACGGGACACGCGCGATGACGACCTGCTCGCCGCCCTGCTCTGCCCATCCTCATCGCGCTGCCTCCTCAAGAAGTTGTTTGGAAGACCCACAGGCGGCAGTGTACCCGGCGGGAACCGGGGCATGTCCTCGTCATCCTCGTCCTCGGACGTCGTCTTCATCTGCGACTTGGTCTGCGTCGACAGCCTCGGCAGCCTGTTCATCCACTTGCCCCCTTCATCTCCGGTCGTGTACGACATGGTGAGCTTGAGCGTATTGATGCGCTTTCCGAGCGCGAACACGGCGATCGAGGAGCCGTGCACGAGAATCGAGGAGATGACTATAAAAGTCACGATGGGCCAAACGAGGCGGATGAGAGTGTAGTTCGGGGAGTCCGGCGGCGGCAGCTTAGCCAGCGGGACGGCATGGCCCGACTCGAGCTCGGCCCGAGCAAGGAGCGCGATGAAGATGGCGCCGACACCCATGGGGCCGAAGTGACCCGCGAACAGCGCCTCGCGCCACGTCTTGATGTCTGGAATCAGCGGCTTTAGCGCAAGCATAATGGGAATGCGGCGGAAGAAGATGATGAGGAGCGCGATGACGACGAGGCGCCAGGCCTGCAGACCAATCTCGGCGTTGTTGAAGTCGGACCACGGGATGATTGTGCCGAAGAAGACAAAGTACGTCAAGTTGAGCAGCAGGTCGATGACGTTCGAAACGTGCGATTCCTCCGTTTTCTCACTGAACCAGCCGTCGTTGGAAAAGCCCACACCAGTGGCGAAGCCCACAAGGAGGTCGTCGACACCGAGCATGGAGCCGATACCGGCGCAGAACAAACTAAGGACGAAGTAGAAGGCGAGAAGACTCTCGCGGTCGATGTAGTCGCGCTCCTCGGCCATCCGAATAGCGTGGCGCGCGATGTAGCCAATAACGAAGCCGAGGATGGCGCCAAAGATGCACTCGTACAGGATCGTGTAGAGGAACCAGTGCTTCGTCACATGCGCCGCGTTGAGGTGCTCCGAGATCAGGTATAGCGCTAGGTACACGAATGGAAATGCCATGCCGTCGTTGCACCCGGACTCCGAGGACAGCAAGTCCCTCAGATGCTTGGGCACGCGCTTCGCGAACTTGCCCTTACCCACGACGGACGAGGCCAGGACAGGGTCGGTGGGCGTCACGCAGGCGGCGACGACGAGCGAGTCGAGCCAGCTCAGAGGCGGGACCATCCACCACACGAAGAGGCTCGTAATGAGCCAGCCGAACGTCATGACGGGCACGAGCAGATAGATGACGGACCTCCAGTGGCGCTCCATGTAGAAGCGCGGCAGCTCGACACCGACGGCGAAGCACTGGACGACAAGTACGATGCGCGAGAACTCGACGGTGACAATGTCGGTGTTGCCCCATTCCAATGGGTTGATGAGGTTTGCAGCAACTGGGCCGAAGATAACACCACAGATGGTGGCAACGGTGGCCTCACCGATGTAGAGGCGCTCCTTGATTATGGAGGAGCACAACATGAAGAGCGAGGTGAAGCCGCCCAGGATGATGTAGACCAGATGCGGCCGCGTGATGGAGAGGTGTTCCCAGGCCATTGTGGCGGCTGGTGGTCGGCTGCTGCTATGTGAAGCTGCTGGCGGGATCCGATATCATGGATGGAGCGCGCTCGGGAACTGAACAGCGGGCGCTAGCTCATGGACGTCGCTCTGGATTCCTAGACGCTCCGCACACCGAGACAGGAGTTCCTGTTGTCCCGGCAGTGACAGAGAGCTCCGACTACGAATTATGGTGATAGATACTCCAGCCCTATGAAGGTGCCAAGGAATTGGCAGCTGCGCCGAGAGGATCGCGGTGGGATCGTTCGGGGATCGCTCTTGGCGGCGGTTTGTGAGGCCCGCGATTCGTCGTTACGCTCCCGGGAATATGGGCCCGACTGCGGCTAAGAGCTCGACGAGGGCGGGAAGGTGGAAGGGCAATTATATCAGGGGCGAGAGAGCAGGGTCGCTGCGCAATACACTCGACACGAAAGACAGTACGCAATCTTCCCGACCTAGGAAATACACTGGTTAACTCTCGAGATGCCTCCGTGATGGCGACACCGGTAACGGGAGACCGGCCCGACAACAATGCGGAAACAGGGACTCACCAAATGCGCCGTAAAACCTATTAGACCCTCCTAATCCAAAGTAAGACACCAACGCGCAAATACCAATGATGGCAAAAAGGCGAGAAAAGAATGGACGCGATGGGCGCGAAAGAGGTAAGAAGGGAAAAGATGTTTATTTTCCCGCGAATATATGGCCCGGGGAGGTGGGGGGTTCGCACGGATGCAGGAAGCTTCGCAAACAGGTTCTTGGGCGCGGGAAGCACGAAAACTTTTTGAGGAGCCCACCGGCAGTCCGATCGATAATAGGATTACCGGGGCGGCTGGAGCGGGAAACGGGGGGCGAATGCCATGGCGATAGCAACGAGCTAACGTCCGCCGGGGGTTTGCCTGCTTCGCTACTGGGTCTCTTCCCTTGTGGTGACGGGAGGAAAATTATACTTCAATGGTACAAGCCATTAGGGCTATGATCCAGTGGAAATCTTCCTAATTTAAAAGTATCCTGGAGGTTACGATTACAGCAGTCCTTAGTCTCCATAAGAGGCCAGTCCCCCAAAATCGGATCCTCGCTTGCCCCAACCTTAAGTCAAGTGCCACCCAATCGCGAGCCCCGAATTTCCCTCGTTCGGATACCTCGATGTTTCCGCGCTTTTTCTCGGCCGACCCCCGAGCACCTGCTTCTCGCCGCCTTTCACGGAGCGACGAACGTCGGGACTTCAAAACTCGCACCTCCGTCGGCCAATATGACCGTCGCGGTCATGCCAAGCTCCGCGCCAAGAATACCCCTTCCGAGGTTGCCGACTGCTAGGGTACATCGCGGCTCGGCGCTTGGGGAGGAGCTGGATGGATCACTTCGACGCCCGGTGGGGGCGTCGTCCAGGGCGGAGGGGAGTGGAGGTTTAATATTTGTTCAAGTCAGCTGGCCCCATATATTCTTTTAAGCTCACCAAATCATCGTGTAGGCGCATTGCGCGTTTGGTAGGTCCGAGGGCCTCAATTTTTAGCGTCTGTCTGAGATCGCCGCCCCTACAGACCCTCGGAATGTTCCCTTTTCGGTCTCCGAGGAATGAGATATATATTGGCGCCTCGGCCTTTGCGATGACGATGATGACGACCGCGGCTCGCGTGCAGTACGACAGTCCCGTACAGCAGACGTACCAAGTCCCAAGAAATCCGATTCTAACCCAAGCATGACCGCGGAAACGAGAAGAGCAAGCGCTCGACATGTTAACTATCTTCCATACTTCAACAACATGGAGTTAAGGCGAACGACCAAACATAAGGAATCATGAGGCGCTATGCCGCTAGGCCAAGCTAGCTCCAAGCTACGGTAGCCCTTTTCTCTCGAGCTGCCACTGAAGCAAGTAGCGGCAAGAGTGTGAAGGGTGGAATCCTACCGTCGCCTTACTAGGCAGCTGTCTCAATGCTGCCGACCCAGTATTCTGCTTCGGCGTGGCACAGATGACAGCCGCCTCAAGGTAGAGCCCAGGAGCTCAAGCGTGAGATCAGCCGCCGGCTTTCATCGTGGCGGGAGAGTGGCGTAGGATCTGGGTCTGGGACGTGATATCGCCCGGGTCACCCTTGGTGACGTTGGAAGACACCGCCCGCCGAGAATGGTTAGTTCCTCCTCATCGCAATGAAGCCAAACCCGGTGAGGCGATGTCCGCACAGGGTATGAAGGGATATGCTCAGTTTGGGTTCCGGATGCCCAGTGTCTAATGTGATGGCGCGGACGTCTGATGAGAGTCAACCAGCGGTGCTGGCCATGAAAGGCGGGTTGCTGGAGTCAAGTTCGCGCTTTGGGATGATAACTTTTCTGCCCGGCGGACAAGTCCACGGTTCGTGTGGTGAGTGTAGGATTACGCAGAGTAGGATACCGCCTGGCCGCGACCCACGGAACGACCAATTTCGCGATCCCAGTTCCGCGACTTGTGTTGGGTGTCACATCGTACGCTGGGTATCACGCACGCGAGGCTCCGATACAGCTCAGCCAGGTTCAATCTATGGTAGATTCGATTCTTCGATATTATTTTAACTTGGCTCAAGCCTGGTATCAAACGCCGCTCACTTCCTCCGACTAGTCTATTCGTACATATATATCCTCCAGGGTATACACCAGATCAGTCTCCCTTCCCTTCTATGAAGCCCCGCCTGACAGATAAAATAAGCCTCAAAGGCTAATGAGTGTAAGAGTCTTGGTACCCATGGCTATCCTCTTAACCTTTCCCAGCAGATCGGCCGTCGATCCTTTCGTGATATTATATCACTCCCTCAATCAACACTGGTATGCTCCAAACTCGATCACCTCGCAAGGAATAACACGGCTAGCCCCAATGCCATCCACCCCGCCTCAACCCGGAGTTCCGCACTCCCACCCGCAACGATATCAAACGGGCTGCCCCCAACGCCATTGGGCCTCCCCTCATCACCACCCGACCTCTCCTCCGTCCGGCCCGGCGGCTGCGCATCCACCTGCGTTTCCTCACTCCCCGGCCCCTCCGCCGTAGGCGTCGGCGCGTTCGTCTGGGGAGCATCTCTCTCCCTCTCCCCCGTCGTCGTCGGACTCTCGTTCCCATCTCCATCATCCTCGCCCTCATCCTCATCCTCCACCCCTTGCCTACACGCCATTTCCACCAGCCGATTCTCCAACGCGGCCTTCAGAAAGGGCGGCCCGCCCTGAACGCCCTCGCACGCATCCTGTATACTCGACTGTATGCTCTCGAGCCCGTCTGCGCACGCGCGCGAGCAGCTCCCGGTCGCGAATTCGGCGTTCGTGCATCCCGAGACTGGCTGGCTAAGGATGCGCTGGCACGTCCTGGAGATAGAGCCGGAGCCGCGGGAGCTGTTTAGGTCTGGGAGTTGGGGTGTCGCGGAGGCGAAGGTGGCCAGAAGGACGAGGGCCAGCGTTGATACTGATGGCCGCTTCATTGTGTGTGGTGAGCGGAGGAAAAGAAGGTGGTCGACGTTCAGGCTTTCGCGGTGCTCCTTCAGGAACGAGGTAAAATAGGAAAGGTATGAGCCGCGAGTGGTGAAGTGTAGGTGTAAGTCGATCCAGGTAAGAGCCAATAAATTATGCTCCTTATCTCCTATCCGTCTCAGCCTCCCACTTGACTCTAATTCTTCGACCCGCTCCCGTCGGGTTCAGAGTGTTCTGAGAAAAAAGAAAGTTTAAGCTTCCGACCGTCTTTCCCCACACCAGCTTCACCCAGAAAGCTTGTCGCCAAATGGCGATACCCGAAACGCTCCGCGTGTCAGGGGGCTCCCGGTGCAGAGCCGTGTAAGTGGCGTGTATGCGCGGCGCGAGCGAACGAACCAGCGCCGTCAATGCGGCTGTCGATCTGGAGGGCGGCTAAAATATGAGGGTATGAAGAGAACGGTCCGGATGGAGGTTTGTCTTCGAACGTAAAAAGCGGTGGTGAGGATATGAGGGCGAATCCACTCCGGTGCAGTGGGTGGATCGACTTTTATGATCGCAGTGGGAAGGAGGCGCGTCGGATTCGAAAGGATTCGCACCGGGATCCGGAGAGCTATTAGGGTTTCCCGCAGGGCGTACACACGATGACAGTATTGAGGGCTGCTCGAGGGTGTACGGCTGCAATTGAAAGGCTCAGAGCCGAGTTGAGGCCCGTAGCAGGAAGGTTCGAGTAGGTGGAGTAAGGGTGCCGAATTAGGGAATCGTGCCTGGAATAAAGTACAATAAAAACGAAGCGAAGTCTCAACGAGATCTCCTTATAGAGAAGAACAAAAAAAAAGATTAAAACAGTGAAATCCCGCAGGCTTGAGCCTTTCTACCCAAGTTGAACAGACGCAAAAAGTCGAGAAGCATAGGGGAATCGCTCGGGTGGGCTCCGAATTCGAATATATGGAGCTGCGCGAAAAAGTCTCGCGGTAGCCCCCGTCTGACTGTCCCGCGCTAACTGTGCGACCGGTTCAGAAGGAGAACTTCGGTTTCAGAAAGCTGCCTGCCTTGGATAGATTGCTTGTGTGTGCATGTATGTGTGTGTGTGTCTGGGTCGGATAGACGTCACTCGCGGTCGATCCGAATGTGGGTGGTCCCGAGCGCATGGAGGAGGCCCCCGCTTTGCTAAGGGTCCAAACAGCCTTTTGCCTTGGTTTTGGTGTGGGACAGGGGTCGCGCTGCAGGAATTGACGGGGCGAGAGATGACGATGGGCAGGATTGTCCGTGGCGCGGGAAATTTCGCTGACGACGAAAACAAGAAAAAAAAGGGAAAGGGAAGCAAGGGGGTTCGTGTGATGATCAAGAGGGACAGGGGATTGAAGTAGTTTTGGTATTTCCTTTTTTTTTTTTTTCTTTTCTTCCAAGACGCGTTGGGCCACCCCTGAGGAGGGGTCCTCGTTCTGATCAAGCCACGAAGAAGCTGCAGAGAGGTGCGGGTGGTGATCAGTTGAAACACTCGGGGGTAATCCCTGCAGGCCCCGGTGCACTGGCCGCCCACAGATGCGGCGGGTTTGGCCACATGGTTGGCCAGCATGGGTTCCATAAGCAGCTACGTCGTCAGATTTTCGCCTCTGCACTTTTGGGAACGCTCCATTTCGACTGGAAGTTGAAGTCTCGCCGCCTCAGCCGTCTGCGGGTACGGTGGCCCCCCCCTGCAGCACACAGCGTCGCTCGCACACAACTTCCGTATGCGCTCCCCGAGTGCCGCGTACAGCTTCCAGGTTTGATGGGGGTTCTCTCCTGAAAACAAAGCTGGGCAGGGGCCAGCGATTATCAAGGTCTCTTCCCTCGGGAGCTGCATCACCCAGTTGCGAACGTTACATCTGCCCCAGACGTGCCAAGCTCCCCGGCCAAGACCACGCTGAAGAACTCCCCGCGCCTCCCCATTGGCTGGTCCCTCCGTCATACGTGACCACCCTGCGACCACAAAACGATTGGTTCTCCTGTTTCAGGATCGGCGAAACAGAACCAGCGGTGAAACCAGGATGTTTTGAAACGCCCTCTCAGTGATCTTAGGCGCTTTTCTTTTTCCAGGTGTGTGGGGCTGGTGGGCCGGCTGTGTGACGAGAAGCTCAGGCCGGAAGCATGCTTCACATATTTATTCTGTGGAGTACTAGCAGGCTGACTATGTTTTGCACTAACAGCGCGTATGTTCGCGATCGAAAGAGGACTGCTAAGTGCTCTCTCTGCAGCTTCGGAACGCTGCTCGTGCTAGTGACGACATTCTTACCTCGTGCTGCGTTCCCGCCTATATTTTATTAAATGATTGTTTACGGTCTCACCTATCGACAAAGCCTTCTGAGTCAGAATTACCGTCATGATAGCGATGAAATGATAGCTCACCTGGTTTCACCCATGGGTGTGTCATACACAAGATATACATAGAGAGGTCCATGCCAGGGGTTTTACTTCATACAGGTGAATGAATGTCTTCGCAATGCGGCATATAGATCTGTACACCAGTCTCACTCACTAGTTATTGCGGTTCTGCATTCCCCGACTCTAGCAACGTGGGCCTCCCCTCTTTCCACGTCCTTCGTTGAGACATGAAAGGTACAATCGAGCCATGTTAATAAACTTGAGCATACTTCCGCCAGCATGAGCAAGGGAGCTGCGATGAGGGTAAAATGCTGCGAAACACGAAATTTGGCCAAGAAATGACATATTAAGGATTCTCGCCTCTGAGTTCTCTATACAAGACGGACACCGAAGAAATGAAAGACAGTTGCCAACTAGAAGGATATCTCGCAACCAATCTATACAAAGTCGCCCCTAATACCTCGAAACCTAGTCTTCGGCACCCTCCCTTAATCCTGCGGCTGCACCTCGATAATGTTCCCATCCGGATCCTGAATGATCATAGTAGCCTGTCCAGATCCTAGCATCGCCGTCATAAGCTCCTCAATAACATCCTCGCTCCCCTCCGGTAGCAAGCCCGCCCCATACGCATTTACGATCGGCAGGATATTCTCCGGCTCAGGTGTCTCCCCCACATCCGCCAATATGGTAACATTATTCTCCCTAAACCTCTCCCTCGCCGCATCCAAGTCCGGCACCACCAGCCCCAGGTGCGAAAACGAGTTCGTCTTGACTGACGAAGCAAGGGGCCTCCCCGCCGGAGGGTCAGTAACGCTCGGCGCGATGTACACGAACTCCAACAGCCCCTGTTTGTTGTTCTTCTCGCGGAAGAGCTCGAGCGGCGTCTGGTAGCCCGTGCCGTTGCGGCCGCCTGAGGGGTAACCGAGGTAGGCGACCTTGAAGAACTCGTTGCCGTGGTAGGTGAAGAGGCGGCGCATGCCGAGGAGGTCGGTGTAGAATGCGATGCTGGCCTCGAGGTCGCCGACGAGGAGCGAGAAGTGGTTGATGTTGAAGCCAAGCGTCGCGGCGGGCGGGTACTCGTCAGGGCCCCAGTCGTAATTGGCGAAGGCCCCGTCGGAAGGGGGCTCGCAGGCGGTGACGGCCGTGAAGAGGAGGGTCACGGCGAGGATTCCCCGGAGAGAGTGGGCTAGGGCGGAGGGGGCGAGCATCGTAGGAGGGATTGTGAGTGTGTTTATGGGGAGGGAGGCGTTTACGGCTTCAGAGGGTACCGTTTGTGATTTGATTTCCTGTGATAGCTACGGGATTTGGGATGGGGGGGCAGCATGCTCGCGAGTTTTATACTCGAGCTTGGGGAGCTCTAGGAAGCTACAACACTCGGATCTCTCTGCCTAAAGCGTGTAAGTGTGTAAGTGCACATATCAACAGGCGGCCTTAGACAAATTTCGTGGTTGCTCTAAACCCGCTTAGAGCCGCCCGCTAGCGCACCCCAACCGGCGCCCCACCTCATCATCGCACAGCCCTAGGCGGTTGTGACCAATAAAACGCGCAGACGCAGAGCTTACAGCGCCCGAAGGATGCAAATCTCCACCGGGAGCCAAGCTCCCTCACCGTCGCATCTCCGCTCCTCACCCTTGACGCGGGGGATTGCGTATCTACACAGCGGGCCCGAACCCAAAGGATCCCTTTTCCCGCTTCGGAAACTCTCGTCCGACGGATAGCGCGGCACGGGAATCCTGCTTGTCGTGTCGGAGACGTCATCGCATGCAACGGAAGGGGCACTGTGTGGTAAGACGAGCTGCCGCGATATGCACGATCACGTCGTTTCCGACCCTGATCTCCCGGGTTTCTGGAGGTTCCCGAGTTGAGATGAACGGAAATAAGAAGACGAGGATAAAAATCGAAGGACGCCGAATTAGCACGCATCGCTTACAACTGCCGTTGGCGAGAGGCGTCACCCTCGTACATCCAGCCACCATGCTCCTCAGAGTCAGGGAGCAGGGACTCTAAGAGCAACGGATCAAACGACAAAGAATCATACGCCTCGGCCTCTTGCCCCCGCGGCAAGACTGTCAGAGCCTCCCACCCAGACTCCATCCCAAACCCCAGCAGATCCACCCCGCCATCATCAACCCCCACCCCCTCCACGGATCCCTGGAAAGTTTCCGGCACGCTCACGCGCGTCATGGCCAGGAACGATGCCAAGTTATCCGAAATAGCCCTCACCAGCGTCGTGGCGCGGCTCTGCGCAGAAGAAAGTAGATCCATGGGCCCAAAGACATGGTCCATCGCCGCGAGGAAGCGCTCCGCATTGGGCAGCTCCGGGTTCTGGCAGATTTGCACCAGGGGGACGAGGACGCTGTGGTACTGGTGGTAGGCGCCGGCATACCACGCCCAGGGCGCGAGGTCCGGGTCCGTGTCGAGGAGGATGCCCGCCTCGACGATGTCGAGCTCCGTCCCGATAGGTCGGTAGCGCAGCCTGTGAGCAATACCTTTCTACGTACAAGGGGGACTCAGGAGACTCACTCGTATTGCAGGTCAGAGCTCGTCCTCCTGCCGTCCCAGCCTCCGATCTCCTGCGGTCTCCGTCCCAGGCCCCCCTGGGCGATCATGCACATAGTCCGCGCCAGGAAGAGTGTGCCCACCAGGTTCGCGTACTTCTGGATCGCCACGCGGTGGTCGAGTGGGTCGAGGAGCCTCGCGCGTATATCACTTACCCGCTTCTCCGCAAGCGCAAAACACTCCTCAACAGACAACACCCGCCTCACGACCCTCTCCCTCTCGCGAAATACCCACCTGTGCAGCCCGTAGCACTCATACCTCACCACCGCCACCACCTCCTCCGGCGACCGCGCAACCGGCATCTCCGCCTCAATATCATCCAGGAGCGTCCCTGTCGGACCGACGGCCTCCGCGGCGCGGATATTGAAGAAGAGGAGGTGGTGCCACAGGTGGCGCTTGAGGTTGCGCGTGGCCTCGGAGTCCGTCGCCGGCGGCCTGTCGTGACCCGCGATCTGGAAGTGGCGGATCACGGCGCTGACGCAGATGGCGTGCGAGCGGGAGACCTCGTCGACGAACTGCGGGGTCAGGTAGATCAGCATGGCCTGGAAGATGACGAGCTCGCTGCTGTTGAGTGAGTCGGCCTGGCAGAGGGCCTCGGTGGCGGCGTCGTGGAGGGACCTGACGAGGGGCGCCTTGGGGGAGCCGAAGAGGCGCTGGCTATCTAGGAGGGGTAGGCTCGCCGCCGCGGCATAGAAGACGGCTAGCCGTAGGGGGACGACCAGGGGGTTCGTACCGTAGAGATCCTCGCGTGAGACGAGGGGGCAGACTGGGTAGACGGATAGAAAGAAGCGCTCGATCAAGAGGCCTTGGTGCTCGTGCGAAAGCGTAATGAGATCGGCAGTAAGCCCCTTTGACGGGGGCGAAAATAGCCTCCCCAGCGGTAGTAGGTCATGCGGCTTGAACCACGCCGCCACCGTCGCCGAGAACTGCTCACCCCCCGGATTCGGCCGCAGACTAGGGTCCCGCGCGTACGCCCTCTCAAGCGCCCTATCCATCTCCTCAAGCACAGTCGCGCGTTGAAGGCCCCCGATCCGCTCCGTAATACTCATCCTTCCCATGCGAAGACACATATCGGGCCACGCACTCGTCCCATCCTGAACCGGCGGCAGCGGTGCATGCTTCGAAGACGCGACGCCGGAGAACGACGCGGGGGAACGGCTCTGGCTGCTGCTGGAGCCGCGTGTAAGCGGGTAGATGGGCGGGAAGACACAATCGCGCGAGGTCTGTAGGCAGTGCGAGCAGGGGTGAGTGCGCGAGCACTTGCGCTTGAGGCGGCGGCACTCCATACAGGTGTTGATCTTGCGGTTGCGCTGCTGTCGCGGGGGTGGCGGCGGCGCGTCCATAGTGGCGGATGATAGAGGGATTGGATTCAAGGGAAAGTCGGAGTGGAGCTGGACGGAGGTTATCCGCCCCTTTAGGGCTGAGTGATCCTTGGATACCCCGGCGAGGGGCCTGAGTGTGAAGAATTTGGGGTCCATTTTATAAGCAGACGTCTTACACCCCAGTGATTGGCTCCGAGTCGTGCCGTCTATGCGGCATCTCGGGACCACGGACGAAATAAGAAACGGCGGGGTGGATGCTGGAAATATTCTTTCTCTGTCTCTCTTCCCTTGCTTTTCTCGTTCTTCTCTTCTCGGGCGTGAGACGGATTCCAGCTTGGGCTCCCCCAATAAGTGTTTCCGGCTTTACCTCAAACCACCACCATACTAGGAGCATGCGTGGCAATGCCAATGAACGACGAATTCCCCTGCTTGGACGATTATCTCCTGTCCCAACCTAGTATATTACACCTATGTCGTCGGTCTATAGAGAAAAATGGGCAGGAGAAAGGGCCACCATGGGACCAAGCCCTCACCCTGATCCCCTCATGCATTCCCTCATGCATTCATGATGGAGAATAGCCGCGACACCCTTCCACCTGCCGGGCGTGTAGGCCGTTGGTCTCGTCTCCGTATGGCCTAATAGTTGAAGCCTCGTTTCACAGACGTCTAGCTATCTTAACAGCTAGAGTTGTTGATGCCAGTTCCCCATGCCAGTGTTCTCCTGTTTCTTGAGGGTCGAGTCCTGCGGATGATGTCCCCTATTGGGTCCCATCTTTCCTATCATTGATTTTGGCTCGACTCACATTCCACCGCAGATTCACGCATTGCATCAAATATCTGGGCACTCCAGTAGCTTGAAACACCTATCCAGCTCATCTAAACTCCGTTGGAGTTTACCCTAGCCAGAAAACTCGGATCGTTGTTAGCTATAAAACACAGCCGAAGAGAAGCAGGGAAAATCGGACACCGAGAACAGCTTAGCAAACAGCCGCCAGCTTCGGACGATCATCGTCAGCTACATAAGGGAAAGTCGAGGGAGAGCCTCACACATCTGAATTTTGCAGTTCCGATATCCGGACCGTGACTTGACTCTCGACGACGAGGCCTGTCTTCCAGGCTAGATTCACAGACGTTGATTTGTAAGTCTGTCGTCCCCGAACATGCTCGAGGAGAAAAAACTGATAGGACGGGGCCTTTGAAGCCGATGACTTTCGCCGAGATGGGTGCTCAGAGAAGTGATGGTGTTCTGGTCTTTTTTCTTGCCGGGTTGGTCGCAACACAGCAACACGTGCCGGAGCAGAGCCACTGTACTCAATCCCCAGCTCCAGTTCATAGCCAGACAGGTCCTTTGTGATTCAAGGACCGCAGGCTGGTGGCACATCTCCCCATTCCTCGACTGTTTCCCCTCTGTGTCACAAACCGCCGCCTCGCTCCCGCCCTGAATCTCTACCTCGATATCTTGAGGCAGGCACTCGCTCCCGCGCCCCCACCATCCCTCCACCTTCCATCTCTCGAAGAGAAACAGCAAACCCTCGCCGACGCATCAGAAAGATTCCACCATACCAATCCGCCTTTTTTATCCCGCGAAACTTGACCGAGTCAGCGCGGCCCATCCGTTCACATTCTGCAAGGCCTCACAACATCATAGTCGGAGCCGCACAGTCGAAGCCAAATAAATCATACACTTTGCTCTCTCTCTCTCTCCTCTCTCTCTCTAAAAAGCCCAGAACAATGATGCAGCCCCCCGAGCCAAACAACAACGCCTCCATCTCGGGCATCACCACGGAGGGCTCACCCGCAGAGCGCATCTTCCGCGGCTTCATCTGCGGCGTCTTCCTCGGCATCGCGCTCGCGATCCTGTGTGCGTGCGTCATGTCGTGCCTCCCGCGCGGCTAGCGGCACGCGCTGGGCTGGCGGGAGGACCGACATGACCGAGCTGGTCGGGACATTCGGTGGATTCGGTGGGAACCTGCTGTCACACGGCTTTAGGAGGGATGCTTAGATGCTTAGCGATTTGAGAAAGAGTTGGGTGTTCGGAAGTTATGTTCGGGGAAGGTGGGATGACTCGGACGATATTGGAAGGAGGGCAATGTGACGGTGGACTTTTAGACGCATCGGTCAATAATCAGAAGAGATAGGACCCGCTTGCTGGGAAGGAGTTGGCTACGATCATGTCTAGTCCCCGAATATGCATGCCGCCCATGCAACCCCGGTGCCAAGCCCTCACCCTTCAGTCCATACAATACACATCCCCTCCCCCAATATACCCCGCATATCGCCTCGCACCTGCCCCTGAAGAAATCATATGCAGCCTCCACATGACAGGAACGAGGGGAAGACAGTAATCGCTGTGTTACCTGCACTTGACCCAAGAAACAAGGACTGACACAAAACAGGCCAAGCACGCCTGGATTTTTTTTTCTTCACGTCGGATATAAACACACCACCACCCTTCATTTCCCTCCGGCCCCCACAGAGGGACCAAGGCCCTATTTTGCCCTTCCCGCGTAACCCGGGAACATCTTCCCGCCCGCAACCACGCGGCCTGGCTGCAGACGGCTTATAAAATTATTCGATAAGCCTCTCCCCCACGGTGCCGTAGACCCCTAAATTCTTCTCTAATACGAGGTCTCATCCAAAAACGAATCTGCTCGTAATAGTCAATATTGGTAGCGCACAGCCAAGGCTCATGCCGGGCCAAGATCCCACATCCAGCGACGCCCACAATGCAGCTCCACTGCAGGTGCTCGATATTATTAGAAGCCCCCCCGGGCGACCCTAGATTTGCCGGCGCCCCGAAAGACAAACGGGGCACCGGATGACGGGAGCTACCTTGTATTGGCGTCTGACCGGGGTCACCTTGCCGCACGCGGCTGATGATCTGGGCCTTGATCTTGCGGCCGAGGTACGCAATGTTGCACTCCGGACTCGCTTCCCCGAAGAAGACGCTAAAGGACGCTGGAGGACAAGCCCAATAGTCTCCCTTACCGTCGCATTTGCCAACTTGACAAGCCCATCATGTAAACAAAGTAGCATCGAGAGTTCCCAACACCCTGTTTCCTCGGCCCACTACGGGACTCAATATCGGCTGCATCCGATGTTAATATATTAGTCCCATAGCCCACCCCTGGCATGCTCGCCCCGTCATCAATCACAAGACAAGTCCTAAGCGGCCCAAGATGAAGTTCTGCGCCCTCTCCCTGTGCGGCCTCCTCGCCACCGCCTTCGCCGCAGGGGGTTCCGACTGCAAGTGCTACCCGGATGACGAGTGCTGGCCCTCTAAGAAAGACTGGGACAAGCTCTCCCGCCAGACCGGCGGCCGCCTCTCCGTCGAGCTGCCCCCGGGCCTCCCCTGCTTCCCTACCTACGAGGGCGAGGTCGTCGATGGCGTGGACGACCCGGAGAAGTGCGCCGAGGTCACCGAGAACTGGACCGACGCGGACTGGGTGTAAGTGTTCCATGGAGAGTAGGAAAACAAATTCGCGAGCATATCTAACGGAAGGCAGCGCCGACCTGGGCACCTGGCCTATGCTCCCCTTCTGGTCCAACTCGAGCTGCTACCCGAGCAACGCGGGGACATGTTCCTCTACCTGTGACCAGGGCGTCGTCCCAACGTACGTCATCAAGGCGACCAAGGTTTCGGACATCCAGGCGGGCGTCAACTTTGCGCGCAAGCATAACCTGCGGCTCATCGTCCGGAACACTGGCCACGACTTCATGGGGCGTTCCGTCGGTACGTTCTCGTCGCCTTTGCCCCTAGTGGTCTGGGCTTGTGACTAACGAGATATAGGCTGGGGCGCGCTGGTGATTAATACGCACAGGCTCGACGACATCAAGCTTGTGGATAGGTGGAACGGGCCGGATGGCTATCGTGGTCGGGCGGTCGTGATTGGCGCGGGAGTTGTCGGTAAGGATCTCTACGCCAAGGTCTGGGCCGCGGACCAGGACGTCGTTGCTGGCGAGTGCCCGGTAAGCATCCTCCTCTGAAACGTCACTTTCGCAACACTAATGTTGGGCAACGTAGACTGTTGGCGTCGCTGGTGGCTACATCCAGGGTGGTGGCCAAGGGCCCCTTTCTGGCGTTTATGGTCTAGGTACGTGATTGCCCCTCTTAAAAGCCGAGAATCCTGCTGACGACCCAGCCTCGGACAACGCCCTCGAGTTCAAGGTAGTCCTGGCCAATGGCAAGCACGTCACCGCCAACTCCCGGGAAAACCCAGACCTCTTTTGGGCCCTCAAGGGTGGGGGTCCCGGAACCTACGGTGTCGTGACCTCCGTCGCCCTCAAGACCCACGACCGCGTCCCCGTAACCGGTAAAACCGCCTACCCAAATCAGTCCTCCCCGTTCCTTCCGCTCCAGATACTAACCCAGAGACAGGAATGAGCCTCAACATCGTCGGCGAGGGCGATACCTTCTGGGAGGGCTGGAAGATCTGGTACACCTACGCCCCCGAGATCATCAAGCACGGCCTCTACGTCTGGTACGCCGCCTCCCCCGGCGACATCATCGCCCAGCCCTTCGTCGCCCCCAATAAGACCAAGGCGGAGGTCGAGGCCCTCCTCCAGCCGATGCTCGACCGCCTCGACGCCGCGGGCGTGGAGTACACGCGCTCCGAGGTGACCACCTTCCCTAACTTTGGCGAGCTCTACGGCGAAATGTGGTACACTGCCTTCCACGGCGCCAACGGGCAGGCCGGATTTGGGGGCCGCCTTATCTCCATCAAGGACGTGGAGGAGAACGGGCAGGGCCTTACAGATGCGTTCAGGTATGTCCTGGAAGGGTACGGGGGCGCGGTGGGCTTTGGAGGCCATCTGGTTAACCCTGGGAACGGCGTGCCGGACCCGGAGGGCGAGTTGAGTGCTGTGCACCCTGTTTTTAGGGAGACGGCAGACGTGAACGTGTACCTATACTTCCTCGAGGACTGCCTCACGGCGGAGAGGCGCGCGGAAGTGCTGGAGCAGGTGACGTATGACATTGGGGAGGCGATTAGGAAAGAGACGCCGAATAGTGCGGTGTACAGTAATGAAGGGGATATCAACGAACCGGAGTGGCAGGATGCCTTCTGGGGCCCGGTCTACCCGCGGCTGGTTGAAATCAAGGAGAAGTACGATAAGGACAGGGTCTTCTGGACGAAAGCGACGCCAGGGTCGGAGGAATGGGAGCTTGTGGATGAGAGGCTTTGTAGGGCGTAGGAGGGTTTCCGTTGTGAA
This sequence comes from Microascus cirrosus, assembly GCA_030271035.1. NCBI lineage: Eukaryota > Fungi > Ascomycota > Sordariomycetes > Microascales > Microascaceae > Microascus > Microascus cirrosus. The sequence continues at coordinate 47,602 of JAMBUN010000297.1, read as the reverse complement.
TATGGTAATAGAGGGATATAATAGGGATATAATAAGGGGTTTAATACAGGAAGCAGGGTGCTCCCAGTATTCGTCCGACAGGTCCCCGTCTATAAGCGCCGCCAGAGGAACTCGACGATATGTAAGGGAGTGAGTTAGGAATAAGTCTTCTTATTTTTTAGTCCTTTTACTTGAGAACTATCTGTAGTCTCAAGCACACCATATATAATGGTGCTCTGTTGCATTATGCCGTATCAACGGCCCTAACGTCTACATATATCGAAGTAACCAGATGCACAAGGTATCGCGGATAGGAGTAACCGTGAGCAGGAGGACAACAGATAAAATCTAGTTTAGTCTTACATGGAGGGACTTACCTAGGTTTCAATCACCTTGAATTTCTAAATGCCAACGGACGGCTAGGTTAGTGTTTAACGAACAACGCGGTCCACCCCTCATGTTGACACTATACATGACGTGGCATTGGCCGGAGTAATTGGTTGCACACATTCTATTTTACCAACCGTGCGAACCCCACGATGACAGTAGGACTCTTCACTCGAAACCAACCTCTTGCTTGGACTATTTTATTCTGATCTTACGTAGACACCCGTGGAATGGTCTAGGCGAAGCCTTCTCCCAGTCTTCTCCTTGCCTCCTAACCAACCCCGTTGGCTGGCGCGCCCCGGCTTAGCACATCACTCCCTCTGGGCCTAAGGTACCACGTCCCTACTTAGCATCACGAACTCGGTATCATGAGGGAAATCACGCACAGCAGTCTTGGGCACACGCCACGATGCACCCCTGGTCGGGGATCGTCGAGCCCGAGCCTCTGCAGCTGTTGGAACACAGCCAGTTGCAGGCCGAGAAGATTGCAGGGTCGCAGCAGTCAGCGGCTGCCCCTGGAATCGTGGTGGCAAGGGCAGCCAAGGAGAGGATGATAGACGTTGAGAACTGCATGGTGCTTTGGAATCAGGAGGCTAGTTTTGGAGGACGCAGATGTTGGTACTAGAGATATTTTAAGTCGTGATGCTAGGTATGTGGGACTGGAGAGAAGCATATGAGCACGAAGGCCGGGGACTAGGCGCTACTTATAGTTTTGAACTTTCCGTCGTCTCACTTATATATCTTGTCGTCGAGAATGAGCCCCACGGCAACGTAGTTGCCAAGCAGGAACCTCGGCCCGCGGGAGAGTAGTCACGGGAGGGGTATCGTAGGAGGTCTGCATAATTCATTGTCGATGATACCCTTCATCATGGAACCTGTACAGTTCGATTTCAATGGCAACCCCTAGGCCGCACCTTGGAACCCCGCTACAGGTAGTTGGTAACTGTGCCAGTATTGAGAAGATAAATCTGCTCCACCGAGCCTGTTGAAACGCGAAAAACTTAGTCGTATTTGCCTATAAAAGTTTTCCTTCTAGGCCTTTGAGGCTTCCCAACTGAACATATTCTTGTGGTATGAATAAGAGGGTCTCGAGGAAAGCTCGCCCTCAGCATCAGGATTCTGGGTCTATCATAGTGAGATGCTCTTACAAAGCCACTGTACGTCCATGTCACTTGCGGCAGTCGCGGGCCTTGTTCATACATACTCTTATAACACGGCCGTCCGAAGGATCTGGCGGATCTGGCCGATGTTACCAACATGCAGATACCACACTCCATACAGACTCAGTTTAATAAACACAGAAGAGCTCTCATTGGTCGTACCGACTCTTCAACTTCAGAGTGGTACTGCAGTTACGCTTTCATCTGACCCAAAATGCGTTGATGAGGCAAGCCACATCGGCGTAACCCTACGACGGGCACGTCCCTGTTTCCTTGGGATATACTATCCTCGTCACCAAGTTATCAGGCTCCTGGCTAGCATGAAGAGTGGATTTGGTACGCGCGGCAAGGTATTGTAGGGCTCGGGTATTAGAGTACACATTCGACCAAGAATTAAGATTAGAAATCCAGTGGTTACGTCCCTGCACAGTCCTAGAAAGATATACTTGCTATGCTTGATTATGTATTCAGAAGACTCCTGCATGTTTCCCGAGTGCGTCCCATGCGTCTTTTTACCCTGCATGCTCCTTGGCCACGGAAATGTATGTGATAACAGGAGTAATTGGGGAGCTGCCGGACCGCCAACCCCGTCTAACGGGAGAACAATGTTCCAGGCTTCTTTACCACCTATTTCGGACGTGCCAGCCGGTGATATTGCATCCTTAAACTGCGCGGTGACGTCCTCCTCTTTATCTTGCGGCCCTATATGGCAAGGTGGGTACATCGAAGGATTTTCCTGGGGGAGCAGTTTGCCTGCAGCTGATCGAGGCCTATCCTGAATGCTACCCTGGCGTCGACACTCCTTGGATGAAATCATTGTGACTAACCCCAACACAGCCAAGGGGGTCTGAGTGGCGTTCGGATGAAGGTAGGATGTCTGCTGCGTTCAAGGCCTAGCTGTTACGTTATATTGAGCATTCGAATTGCTAAAGAGGTGTCGGCGAGTAATAGATTCCTCAGCCGTGTAGAAAGAAGGCAAACGTTTTACTGTTTCATGGGAGCCTTCCTCGAGGTAACCAGCGTCACCAGATGGCACACCTCGTGAGGTCGCCGACCACCACAAGAGAGCTGAATTGGCTGCCATTTCTCATTCACCATGGGTGGGCTCCCTCCTGAATAAGGGGAGGTGTCAAGGAATCATGACTCATATTTCTAGGCAGCAAGAGGAGCATTGAATATTATTCTGTGAAGATGCAAGAGCTATCATCACAGGAGGTACTTTCCTTCTTTAGGAAACCAGCTGGTGATTTCACTCCAAAGCTCTGTAAACTATCCTGAGCACGTGATTCCTTCATCTTCCCATCTCACAGTATCATGAAACTTCGCACGTTGCATATCCCTCAGAGTTCAAGCGAAGAACATCCGATGCACCAGGAGGGTCCTGGGAAATTTTTCACCATGAGCAGCCAAGCTGCAGTGGCCCAGCCTAGCTCCGGCCTCCAACTCCCTTACTCCCGCACCCATCGCCGCGTCAACCACCCCCAACCGCCCAATTTTATCCAGCCGCTCCGAACCCGGAAGCAGCAGAAGCAGTGCGACCGGCAGCAGAAGAAGAAGCAGATTGGCATTCTCCGGCTCCTCTTGACGGTTCCGTATTTCAAGGACCACCACGAGCAGACGCGCCTTGAGAACATTGACGGCGACCACAACGAAGAGGACTACGTTTTCGTAGAGCGCGATAAGGACAGCAAGATGGTTCAACTTACCGAGGTTCCGGACGAGCACTTTGAGGGCCAGCAGCCCGGTCCCGTCGAAGATGACGGCGACTTTACCGACACGGGTAAGTTATGCCCTCGCGCGTTCCTCATTCATTTTCGCGGACGAAACCCCTACGTGTTGTTGAACCGCAGAAGATCGAGATGGAAAGAGACAAGGCTAACGAGAAAGCAGACTCCGAGATCTCCACCGACTCCGAGTACGACCCCAACGACGAGACCCTTGCCGAGCGCATTGCCGCCCTGAAGGACATCGTCCCGCCCACCACCCGCGGCTGGATCTCGTCCAAGGTGTCCACCGTCGCGGGCCTCGGCGCCTCGAGCTTCTGGTTCGCCGGAAAGGCCCTTTGGTTTGTCTCATCGACGGCCCTCCTCCTGGGCGTGCCCTTCGCCATCTGCGTGACGGAGGAGCAGCAAGTCGTGGCCATGGAGCAGGAGTACAAGATGCGCGAGGTGGGCAGCGAAGCGCTCACTGAGGGCGGTAGTACCGCTGAGAAGGTGGGCGCTGCGCTTGGCTCCGAGGAGAAGAAGCAGGCTCTGTAAAGAGGTTTTTGGTTTCGTGTATTACGATGAGACCTTGTTTTTTTTTTTTGTTTGAGGTGAGGAAAGCAAGGGGCGAAAGGAAAGGAATGAAGGGGGGGATTGTACATTAGGTATGATTTGCATTTTTCTTTCGATGGATTGTATTACTGGGGATGGAAATGCATATGGCTGGAAAGGGCATATGACCAGGTAGAGAGATGTACGTTAGGGACCCTTGCTGTATCATGAGGAGGATTTGAGGGCCCGATCATTTGAGGCGTGAACCAAAGCGAAAAGGGTCAGCAATGCGCCGAGGGCAAAATGATAATATTAATAGACACCTCTCGTCTCCAAGACAAGTGCCCCCGTGTTTCAAGCTTTGTGCTGTAGCCCTTGGGGCTCCCTATCCCCGATGGATCGTGACCATTGTACGGAACAGTCTTCGCGTAGCTGTCCTCACTTCTCCTTGAAATCGAGTCGCCCGTCAGCTTGTCCAAGAGAGGATGGAGACGGCCTCGATCTAGGGCATTTAGCGTCCACTTCGAAACCAGATAAGAACAGGTCACAGGCTCGGCAATCACTACACCTCCAGTCCCCAAGAAACGTGGTTCGTAGGAATAAGCTGGTCAAAGAAATGGATATCTTAGAAAAAAAAACGAAAGGTTTACAAAAATGGAAGTGGACACCCCTCGTCCGGTAGCTAGCCAGAACCCGCCTCCAGATCTTTGCAAAGCGGGAGAAAATACAAGGCAAGAATTGTATGCACCTCCTCTCTCCTCACCCTCATCTGTTTCTGTTCCCACCTCCGGCTTTTCTCCTTTGCTCCTCCTAATCTCGTCCTTATTTTTCTTTCCAGCTCATATCTCCCCCCGCACTTACTTTCCAGCCACTCACTACTTCACTCCTCATCCTAAGAATCCTCAGACTCAAACGAACACCCCAATTGACAAAGAAAATCAGAAAACCCGTATGTAGTGTCCGCTACACAATGCAGATAGCTATTCTAGAAAGAAAAGAAGAATAAAGAGTAAAAAAGTAAAATGTAAAAAGGGAAGGTATCATGATGATGTGTGTGGTGGGGCGGATTGGTATACCGGATACACAAATGAGACAAATACGTCGTGTAAGATACGACAAGTGGTGAAAGACGGTAATGGATGCTTCCTCGGCGTCTACTGCCCGAAGGACGAGTGCTTCCTATGCGCATCCACGAGGACTTTTAAAGCCGTTAGCAATACAGCCATATAGATCAAGAGGGTAGAAAAGGGGCAGGAGGAGAAGGCAAGACTCACTCTGCAGCACGTTCGTCTGGCCCACCCGGTCCTCGCAAGCAACCTGCAACCCCGAACCTTCCAAAAAGTCTAGCACAACACTATTCGGGAGCTCCTGCACCTCGATCTCGGGCGTGTACGGCGCCCTGAACTCCGACAGGTGGTACCTCTTCACGCCCGCCCCGCCGCCCGCCTGCTTCCCCGCGGTGGCCGCCGTGCTGAGCACCAGGAAGCCCTGCGAATCGAGGCACATGCAGCGTCTCTTCCAGAGAAGGTTGTCCGGGAACTGCACGTTGACGTCCCCCATAAACGCCGCCACTTCGGGCGTGCCGTCCACCGTTTCGGTCGAGACCTCCTCGTGCAGTGTGGGGGAGATGCCAGTGGGGGTACTCTTGCTGCGCCCGCCGAGAGACGAGGAGAGACGCCTCATGAAACGGCCCGCACGGCTCCCGGGCCGCCTGTCGCTGCTGAAGGACTTCGCATCATCGCCGGAGCCGCTGGTTTCCGTGAAGGCTGAAGGCGAGCCGATGGGCGTCGTGGCGTCGCGGCTGATGGAGGAGCGACGGCTGCCGATGGAGAGTCGACGGGAGAGGGATGAGGAGTTCTGGTGGGTAGAAGGCGGTCGCGTGGGAGATCGGGAGGGCGTTGTGGGCGTGGGTGTCATCAGGTTGTCCACGGATGGGGATGAGAGCGACATCCGGCGATCCTTGATAAAGTCCTTCATGATGCTCAAGGACGACCGTCGTGCCTTCCGCCCGACCTCAGGGCTCCGATCACGCGATTCAGAGCGCCGCGTCTCCTTTGACATCCTTCTCTCCTGGATCGTCTCTTTGGGAGCATCCACTACCGCTGGAGTAGACTCCGGCATTGGCGTAGGCTCACTCCGCTGGTGGTCCACTACAAGAGGAGACTTCTTAAGATCTAGCTGGCCGTTAGAGTCCCTGCGTTCTGTAGCGCCGGCGACGGATTGCGATCCATCTCGCACGATCCGCGCCTTGACCTGAACGGACTCGGTGCGCCCTCTAGGCGGACTGGCCCCCTCAAACATTGAGAGCCGGTTCTGCAGGGAAGCTGATCGCTCGCGAGAAGCTTGCCTCGACGTCTCAGTAGAGCCGTCGCGAGAGGCAGGAGGCGGGCTGTTCTTCGAGAACGAGGTCGCACGGTCAATCACGGAAGGTGACCGTGACGTGTCCCGAACGGCTGCCTTCCTTGTCGAGAAGAAGGTCGATGTTGGTCGCGTCTCCGCTGGTTCCGGCCCACTAGACGACAGCTTCTCGAGAGCCTTGATGCGCTGCGAGATGCTTGAGCCAATGTTCGCCTTCTTCGGCGCAGGTGCGTTCGATTGCTGCGACTGGGAGATCTTGTTTAGGAAGGCAGCTCCGGTCGATGCCGCCCTCCCCTTCGGTAAAGGAATGTCCGTGGGACTGAGGAGGCCGGGTTTCTTCGAGGAAGGCTGCGAGGATGCACGATTAGAGGACGCCATCGGCGCGCCTGGGAAGCCGGGCGAAATGGGCGACACAGCCACCGGCATGGCCTCTTCAACCACCGCGGACTGCAACTCATCGAGTAATTCGTCGTCATCAGAGAGGTGTCGTGAGCTGCGGGCACTCACATTCGTCTTGATGGGATCAAGACGGGAAGATTGTGAGGGACCTTTACCATGGCCCTTGGTCTTCAGCGCGGCGTCTTCCGTAGCTCGCTCTCCATCGGTGTTCTTCGCTGTAGCATTCGCTGTAGCGATGGCGGGGACCGGAGGTTCGTCCTGGGCCTTGGCTGCCGCTCGGAGGTCGGGGGTAGAAAATTTGGATTTTGGAATCCGGAGCTGGGGTCCTTTAGCTTCCTCCGTTGCCTTCGGTTCGGCGGCCGGTTCAGGTGCCTGTTCGGGAGCTGGATCTACCTTGGGAGCCGGGGGTTCTTCAACTGTGTCCTGTGCAGTCTCCACAGCGAGTGCGGGGGACTCATCAACGACCGGAGCGGCAACGGGTTCCTCTTGTGCCGTCACTTCGACAGCTGCCACGGCTTGTTCTTCAGGGTCCTTCTTAGTCTCGCTGACAGGGTCTTCCGTTGGGGCAGGTGATACGGGTTTCTCGTCGGCGTCCTTGGAAACGTCAACTAGCTCATCCTCTTCGGTCGGATCCTGCGCAGGCGCGTCTGCGGGGGCTTCCTCGGTGGCTTCCGTGGGCCCATTGTCGATGGGCTTGGGCTCTTCTATATCCTTCTCTACGATGCTGTCGCGAGCCTGCACCGTCTCATCCGTGGACTCGGACAGCGAGGACGCCTTGGTCGACTGGCCCGCTTCAGAAGACGCAATAAACGGTGACGTTGGGTGTGAATCGCTCTGCGTGGCGTCTGACGCATGGTCATTGATGGTAGTTGTGGAAGCCTCCATGACTATGGCAGAGTCAGCTGTTGATAGGATAATCCCATCATCCTTGTCTAAATCCTCCGGGACCAGATGGTCTGAGGTACTGTTCTCCGGTTCGTCTGACGGCTTGGAGCTTTCTGTCTGGGTCTCTTCGGCCCTTTCCTCGGAAGCCTGCTCCTCTGACTCGACAGACGGCGTCGGAAGCATGCTCATCTTCTTTTTCTTCTCGCGCAGCTGCATCGCTTTCATCAGACGCGCCTTCTCAGGCGAAACTTTTTCCTTCGTCGCGGCAGCCTTGAAGCTCGGCATGGCAAAGCTTGCGCCAGAGCTGGTATGCGGGCGGCGGGGCTCGTCCGTCCCTGGGGATTCCGGCATTGGGGGGATTGGGATGTTGGGAGCCGTGAATGTGATGTCTGACACTTCACTTTGCTCCGCGATTGAAACGCTGTCCGGGCCATCCTTGGACTTGCCCTTCTTGGAGCCTTTCGCCTTGAAGCCTGCGGGTATAGACGAGATGGCGCGGAAGTTGGTGCCTGCTGTGCGCGGCCTTCCTGCCACATCCATGGAAGGTCGGGGTCCCAGCTTCACTTTTTGCCGCCCATACGAGCTGTAGAACTCCGGCCGAGTGGACTGGGAGGACAACCGCCGTCCAATTGTGTCGAAGGATTTCCTTGGCGATGTCGGACCAGCGCCAGTGAATTCAGGGGGATCGGTGGCCGTAGTGAAGTTGCCCTGGTCCGGAGAAGTCGTGGGGTCAGCATTCAGCGTGACAGGCGTCTCTGGCCTCGGCGGAGGCGGTGAAGTTTCCAATCCTGACGTGGACGCGGCCTCAGGTTCACCCACCGCCACCTCACCCACAGACTGGCGTTTGCTCGCGCGCTGTTGCTCCTCCTCGTCCTCCTCGGCAATCTCTCCCAATCTCCGACGTCGAATCGAGCTCGTCGAGGAAGAAGTCGATCCGGAGGCAGCGTGCAGCGAGCACGCAGACGACAATTTCGAGTCCTTGAGTTCGCTGGCAGTGGCAATGGAGAAGGTGGTGTCATAGGGTGAGAAGCGTTCGCATACGGCGGTGAAGTGGACAGACATGCGGGCTGTAATTAGGTATGGTTTAGCTCTTGTTCATCCGGTGGTTGCGTTTGAGCTCTCGGTAGCTCTGCTTGCTTTTGCAAGCATGCCGCGGAATGAGACATGAAGTTCTAGAATCATAATGGAAGGCCACTCACCTTGGATTAAGCGCGAGCAGTCCTCGGGGAGATACTTGATCAGCACATTTCTCCTCCGATATCTGAGGAAGCCGTAAAGAGGTGACGTCTCCTCATATTCGGATATCGCATTCCGCATCTCGGAAACACCGCCATTGCCGCGGCCTAGCAGGTCAACTTCGTCGCGGCTCTCATACTTGAGGAGGAACCTGTTAGAGGTGGTTAGTCGCAATATGTACAGACAACTTGAAGCGCCATCCCCCCCGGGGGGGTGGGTGGCAAGAGAGGATGATCGGAGCTCGGAAGACTGCTCGTGACGGGAAAATCGTGGAACCAGTTGTATGCTGGGTAACGATGGATCGTGACGGACCCAAGTGCCCATGTAGGCAGCCGTGCCGGTGTGCGCGGCTGTCTGTGCAAGGAGTACAGAAGGAAATAAGAATCATACCATCCGCCCGGCTCAGCAGCCGCCGCCTCGTGGGCCTCCTTGACCTTGGGGTCATCCAGACCATTCAGAGACATCGCGCCGGTCGTCCGTTAGCGCACCGGCGCTTCCGTCGTGTGTTACGAGGATTCGGGTCAGATATAGGCAGCGATATACACCCCGGTGAACATAAGGTTAGGGACGTTCTCGAGATGTCGCGCCCGTTCTCCAGTCGCATCGGGTTTCGTTCGAAGCAATGCCGTCGCAAAGCAGCCGACTGTTCAGGGGCAACGCAGGCCAGCGCGGCGAAGGGGTATGCGCTCGGCGGAAATAGCGAGGTCCGACATCGACAACACAACGGCAAAACAAAAAAAAAAACACGAAGGGAACGAGGGATTCGCAAAAGAGAGGGAACGAAGTGAAGAGACTGTCTCGGAGAGAGGGGGTTAGTACTCCAGCGGGGGGTGTCTGTGTGGTGTGTCGTCGCCCGACGACAATGTCGTAGGGAGGGAAAGAATTTGGGCGGGCGATTTTTGGGGGGGAACTTGGCTTCACAGGGACGCAAAGGGGGTCGTGTCGCACTCAGGTACCGTCACTGGGCTAGCGCTATGCCAGATTTGACAGGACGCTCGATCCCCCGCGTGGCACCTGCCCTTCGATTGCTCCACAGGAACGTCTGTGTGTGGCCAGCACGTGCAATCCAATTTAGCTGCTCTCGAAACGAAAACCGCAGAGAGCGGCACGACGGTGTGGAACCGGGTTATGAAGCACCCTCAACGAGTTAGATCTGAACAGTTACGGATTGGAAGCTCTATGGGTGCGGATACAGATAGGAAAGGTTTCTATGGGAGTACGAGGCGTTCAATTTCGATGAATTCGCGGAAGCGAGGTATCTCGAGCCTGCCGATTGGACCAGCGGGAAGCTAATTGAACCCACTCAACACCTCGCAAGTTGGACCTGCTTGTCAAAAAAGGGGGCCAGGACAGAGCTGAGTATTGACGGCTTCGCCCCTTCCACGCTTCTTGTGATGATCGGATTTATGAAATGATGGAATGATGGACTCTGATTATCAGCCAGCCTGAATACGGCAGCACCCTTGAACTGAAGAAGACGACAAAATTATGCAAGATGCAGGAGATGAGGAGATGAACACCCCGGATAGCCCCAGGGGGGCTCCGCCGATGATCCTGATTTTGTCAGCACGGATACAGCTCAGACCAGCTCGGTCTGAGACAAAGTCCTTTTGAAACTCGACACACAACACTGAATTTTCTCGAAGCAACAACTTCACTTGAGTCTTTGGGAAAAGGCATCATCATTTCACCTACCAGTGTAAGGCACCGGATCTGCATCCGCATCGTAAATCGCTGCGGTGATTACACCGGAACCAAAGACTTTCGCACGCTTCCTACTTTTTCGGTGGTGTCCCAATTGCGAATCCCCCCATGTGGAGATGAAACAAAATTTCGGGCCAGATGTGTGTGGGGGTCCATTTTTTTTTCTGGAGCTGCCGATGTGAGACCGTTATCTGAGATGGTCCCCGGATCTGAACCGTTGGCGATGTCAGAGTGAGACTGGATTGGAAATTCCCAGAGCAGTCTGCTTTGAAGCTGTTATTTCGGTTTTGATGGGCCTGATGTGTCGCTTTGACGCCCTCGTGGCCCATGCATACAGTCATCAGCCATGCAGTTAGTTCACCATGGACTTATAAGTCCCCCATCCACCTACCCCCACCGCACGAAGACACCCCCTTTCTTCGCTTGACTTCCTAAACCAGCATTCTTCTTGCATATACCACGCGTCCCAATCTTTCTTGAGCACACATATCCGAACAGACACGAAACTGTCGGCTCACCTGGACAGGTTCCTTCCGTGAGCACGCCCTCCCAAAACGTGAAGAGTAGTGGGCGCATCCTCTTCTCGTCTTTACCCCGCCAAAGAAGGGCCGCCCACATCATAAATGGCAGGGTCCTCGTCCGAGCGTATCGAGTCAATGTCAAAGCGTCCCCTCCGATCACCCGCCCATCCCCTCTGAAGAATCTCATGAAACCCCTCGTCAAGGAGTAACAGATCAGAATAACGTTCGCTTGCCAATGGAGTTGTCTCATCAGGATCTGCGGAGTAACATCTATGGTTCACCGAGTACATGAAGGCTCCGAAGCCTCTTGGCGATCTCCGCCACTGCCCGTCACCAGAGCAGCTTAGACAGAAAGGCGTCTCACAGCCATCCCGTGCCGCCCACATTTCCCTTCATTTCTTAACTGTTAGTTGTTATGTCTTAGGTCGGAAATCCCCCGTTCGGGAAAACATCACAACATTAGAGCCGATAGCGTCAGTCCCATCCAGTCACGCCTTCAGTTCACAAGAAAAGGACGGCCTAAATCGCTACCCTCTACCTTCGTAACGTCAGTAAGCCCAGCCTGTGGACAATACCACATTGACATCAACCTAAAGAAACAAATAACACGGCAAGATACCCGAAAACAGTCTACATCCCGCCGTTATCACATCTAACTCCCACGAAACAACAACCACTCCAAGTTGCCCTGTCCCCTTTTCAAAGTAAGGCCGGTGGACGCAAAAAGAACAGCCTTGAAACAAGGAAGCAAGCCAGTGCACTCCGTACATCATCTGGGATAAGAAACCGTTATTTCCCACACATAGACGAGCCGAAGACGGGAAAAGGATGAAGAGGCGAGACGATAAAGGCAATGCATTCAGCGTATCCCACTTATCTCCCATGTTCAGCCCGTTCGTATGACACCTCTCACTTCGCGTTATCATTCCCTTCTGTTCCCTCCGCCTCAGCAGCCTTCTCTCCCTCCGTCTGCTCCTTCTTCTCTTCCTCCTTTTGCTCCCCCTCACCCTCCTCCTCAACCTCAACTGTGCTACCCAAAGCCGTAGGCCTGAAATCTCCCTCCTTCTCCTCAGCAGGCTTCTCAGCAGCTGCCTCCCCTGCAGCTCCCAGCGCCTCGGCGTGTTTTGCCCCGTCGAGCCGCACAATCATGCACGATAGGTTATCCGTGCTGAACCGGTTGAGAGCATGGTCAACTAGTAGCTTCGATGCCTCGACGGGGTCGTCTATGTCGCGCACAAGATCCACGGCCTCCTGGTCTGAACAGACGTCCCAGAGCTATTTGCACGTTTAGCAACACGGGTTCAAGAAAAAAGCTTATAGGAGGGAAACATACCCCATCACAGGCTATAATGATAAACTCATCAGTGTCCGGTTGGACAACCGTCTCAGTCGTATACGGATGCCCCGTCACCAGATCCTTCATGTAGGCGTCCCCAAGAGCGCGCGTGACGGCCAGCACGCCATTAACGCGGTTGTTGAGTATCAACCCGCCCGCATTTGCGATACGCCTGCCCTCGTTCTCATCACTACCCTTATGATCGTAGGACAGGCGAAGCGCCTTGCCGGACCGGCAGAGGATGATTCGCGCGTCGCCGACGTTGGCCGTGTACAACACGCGGCTGCGGGTCGTGCCGCTTCTTATTCTGCCGCCTGCAGGCTCCGGGGAGCCGCCGGTGTCCGTCTTGGTAGCGGCAGACGAATCCGCCGGTTTAGAATCGGTACTTCTTAAAGGGGCCGTAGCTGCGAAGGAGAGGGAAGTGGGCGGGAGACCCGGCGTTCCCTGTGCGTTGGACGGCCGGTCCTCCCAGCGCAGGAGGGCGATGGCGGCGGTACAGCCGCTGTTCTTCAGAGGCAGCTTTTCCAGCTGCGAGTCCACAGACGTGAATGTCTGATCGAGCAGCTCGGGGACGGGAAGGTTGGGGTTCTTGCGGACGGCCTCCTCAAGGATGAGGTGCACCTTCTTGCCGCACCAGTCGGCGGCAAACGTGCCAGCGTGACCATCAAAGATGGCAAAGTATCCATCATCCGTTTCCGCTACGTCCCCGCCACCAGATTCGCCCTGGTCGCCGCCTCCAGTTGAAACCTCTGTGGCCGGGGCCGCAAGAAAGTTGTACAGGAAAGCATGCGTATCCTCCATGGTACGGCGACATTTCCTGTTCTTATCCTCCCAGACGCCGACGCGGAACGTCGACCTGGGGCCGGGGACTGAGTCGCCGGCCGAATTGTTGTGCTGAGTGCCCATGTCAGAGTTGGACGAGTCCTGCTTCGCGAGCTTCGCCGCGGGCGCTTGGGCGCCCTCCTCAGAGATGGAGGCCTTGCTACCCTGGTTGAAGCTTAACGAGTTCCTGGCGCTAGCGAGGAAGCTGCTCGCCTTGCCACTGACGCCGCTGCTCCTGCGCTTCTTATCGGATGAGCCGCCAGTGTCCTGCCTGGTCGGGAGTCCACCATTTCCGCTCCGTTTCTCCCCGCTGGTGGCCTGCTCGGTCGGCTTTAAGGCGGGGGGGCTGCCGGAGGACGTCGTCGTTGTCGTCGTCGCGGTCGTCGCGGCAGTGGATGCGGCGGTGGAGTTGAGCTCGGGGGACGGGGACTTGCCGTCGGGCTTGCTGGTGGTGTCGCTTTCGTTCTTTCCGAGAGACGAGGTGGACCCTCCAAACATTCTATTCAGCAGACCCCCTCCCTGAGAGGAGATACTGCGGCGTTTGTTGCCTGCCAGCTTGTAAGAGGTTGGGCGGTGAGGTTCGTGCGGATGTCGCCCTTCGCCGCGGGTAAGGGTCGAAGAGGATGAGGACGGGGGTCTGCGGGGGGGTTGGTGCTGGTGGGGGTTATTGGAGTGGGAGGAGGGAAGTTTGGCGGATGCGGGGAGGATGGATGGGCGACTGGTTGGACAGCAAGGCAAGGCGAGTTTGGGAGCGGCCTTCGGGTTGGGCAGCCCAGATGACGAGGGTTCTGCGGTGGAGGTTGTCGCCGCACGGCGAAGGGATTCAGGACTGGACTACTTGATGGAACCGACTAGCATCAGCTCCAGAGGTCCCCACTCGTCTCTGGGGATAGTTGGCGTTTGGACAAAGTGAGCTCGCGACGAAAGTGCTCCTGGTGGGCTGTGCCGTTAAGCCCGGCTGGAGGGGCAAGGGATGACAAAGCGACAAGTCGGCGCCCCAGGATTGTGGGCGGCGGCGGGGCCTGTTGAGGAAGAAACGAACCGCCCGGTCGCCAATAATAGAATAGCACCACCGCCTGCTTTCCTTCTCCCACCACCTGACGAGTGCTGGGCGGCCTAATGGGTGACGTAGCCCAACGGCGCACAACTTGACAAGCAGGTCGTTAGCGCAGCGGGCAATTTTCCTCACGCAGGTGGACCAATTGGTACTGATCCTCGAGTTATGACGTTTGCGTTTGCCCCAGCTGATGTGGAACAGGGCGGTTTTTCGACAGCCCATACTGTTGGAACTGCCTTTGACGGTCCCTGCAGGGCCCAACGGAGGCAATATCGCGGCTCAGCACTCAAATAGCGAGAACCGGCTGGAACGACATTCGATCACCGAGCACGGTGGCTTCCAGGCCAGCCTGACGTCACCGGCGCGCCACAAAATATAGGGACGAAACATCTCGCCTTAACGTTCCAGGGCTTAGTACCGATTTTATATGCTCATTCCCCACCCAAGCTGTCTCGGAGTGAGCTTCAATTACCGGCACCAGCTGCTGGCACTACAACATACGCAACCAGACCGACAAGAAGGTCAAGCTAGCAAACAGCGTACAACAAGTAGTAGTGTTGATAGAAAAGAAACGCAGCAATTAGCCCTGACCAACATTAGACGCCTATCTAGACTCCTATGCATTTCTTATGCTCTAACAAGCATTCTGTTCTTCCTTCCATCAGAGAAGTATTAGTAGGCCAAGTCCGTCGATAGACACATCGCCTACAGGTGTACCCCTCTGTCTTCCGGCATGCATATTCCTCCTGTCGAAGTGGAAGGACCTGGACCTGTTTCAAGTCCGGAGAACTTGCTGCTCTCCTCACCCCAGCCTGCTGCTAATAGGCATCAGACAAATGCCCCATCTTCTACCTCCTAAGACTATCCAACCGCGCCTGCAAGTCATCTTCCTCGCCCCCGCCACCACCTCCGATGGCCTGAGCAACCTTTGCTTCTGGCACCGCCTGCGCCTGCAATCCCGTAGGCGTCTCTCCAAGCTGCGTCTCACATTAGTAAACCCAATCAACTCAAGCAGGTGTCACATCAAAAGGGTACGAGGTACGGCACGAACCGCTTGATTCAAGTCCACGCCAATCTCCTCGAGCACCTGTTCCACCACCTCTTCCCCCTCTTCCTCGGCCCCAACGTCCATCGCGTCGTCTATTGCGTCGTCCATCATCTCTTGTCTCTGCTCCATGATATCGTTCTCCCTCTCAAACTCCATGGCTATCTTGGTGAGGCCGGGGAGGTTCATCTGGCGGTTCATGCTACCTAACGCCATGGTGGCACCCTTCATCGCCTGCATCATCTGCTCGTTGGACCGGTATGTCTAGGAGATGTGTTAGCACCATGATCCCTTACGTCCGATCGCCAGGACTCCAAGGGGAAACATCTCTGATGTTCCAAGGATGTGTATACCTGTAGGCGTAGCGAGATCTTCTGCAGTTGACTCCTCATGTCGTAGAACTTCTCGATGTACCTATTGCCCCTTGTTAACAGCCGATGGAGGGAGTTGAGCTACCACAGGGGCCGGCGCCTTACCTTCTCGTCCGAACCAGGTCCTTGGCTTGGATCTTGCAGGCCCCCATCTGCCCTTTCTGTGCCGACTGCTTGATCTGCTGGATCAGCGTTTTCTCCTGCTTCTCCAGCTTGACGCGCAGCTGGTCGAGCTCGCGGATCGCCTTGTCAAGGGAGCGTTGGTTCTTCCGCAGGCGCTCCGCGGGCGTCATCCGCTTCCCGAACATGTACTCGAGGATCTAGACCAGTAAACCAGACTCGTAAGCAGGTCTGCCATCTCGCATGGAAGTCAAGGTTCCCATCAAGATGGGGTCGAAGGCGGCGTTGTCCGTACATTCATGTTCACGTCTCAGAGGTCAGGAGACCGGTGGTTGAGGGAATCGGGGCGGCGTAATAAAAAGAGGGAGGGAAGAATATATCGCGAGGCTCGGGGTATCTCTTTTGAGTGCGAAACGGCGGGTCTATTATTGGGTCGACGACGGAGCGAGCGCCGAAGAAGCGACGGGTCGTAAAGGTAGATGGGCGGAGCACTTGCGGGCGTTCGTCACAGGCCAACCAGAGAGCATGAGTGGCACTGGTCGGCCCCTCGCCGATAAGATAAGAAATCGGCTGAACGTCGGTAGATATTCTTCACTTCAGTCCAGAGAACGGTCTGCTTAGATAATCGTTCACGGAACTTCGTCGCAGGCCGTTTGCTTCCAGGTCACCTCGAGAAATATCAGGGCAATTGAGCCAGAACAGTCTATCTCTGGTCTATGGCTATGGTGTTATTTGCGGTGGGAAACTAGACTAGGATGTTTCAAATGCGCCTCATGACTTCATGGGCCGGATGGTAGGGACCGGTGTCTATCTTCCTCCGTTTCGTTTCTGTCGCGTTTACGGGGAGTTACACACTTTACTCGTCGTCACTTTATGGTAGTGTATCCAATTATCCAATGGCGGTCTTTAACAACAGCAGGAGAGCTTTGCTCGCCTTCACGCCTCGCCAGCCCCTGTTTCCACAATTACGAATGACGGTCAAGTCGGTTCCGTTAATCGGTGCGCGCCAACCTCTCTAATCGGGATAAGAGGGAACACCCCAAGTAGAGCACCTGCGGTGGCGCCTCAGTAGCATCCCCAGATGGCATCACGCCCTTCAGGCGACCGAAAGGGCGCCGGTACCCCACATTCCGGAGTTAGCGGGGATCGGTGTGGACCCCAGTGGCAATCGGCGGCGGATTGCCATTGAACCCCCAAAACGCAGCCGGAGGTGCGGGGCAACTTTATTTGGGTTCCCCTCCACGGGCTCTTCAACCAAGTCCACGCCCAACTCAAATGACTCCCAACGTTTTCTTCATCACCTCCAGCACTTCATCCTCCCAGTCGTCCGGTACAAATATCGGCGTTCCTACTTGGTATTGCTAGATTCCATATCCGCTCCCGTGTCGTGCTCAGGGCACTTCTCCATCCCCGGTCCCGAGTTCCACAATCAGATCGCCCATACTTCGCAACATCCGTAACATCCACAATGCCAATGTACGCCTCTCAGTCGATTTACAACGCCGTCTCAGCTACGAACAAAGCTAATGCTCCATTTCCTGCTCTTTAGGCTGAAGGAACCGCGGAGGAAATACAAGCCATTCCCTCCTTTGAAACTTCCCAATCGTCAATGGCCTGACCGGGTGATAGAGGAATGTCCTCGTTGGCTATCTTCTTGCCTACGGTATGTCAAAAGAAGGTCGGCCTTTAATAAGACCGCATTGGAATCATAACCTCCTCAATACGCCCTTTCGTGAGTCCCAATGCATGCTAACAGGTCTTGCTATCAGCGATGGAAACCAGAGTCTTCCTGACCCCATGGTTCGTCGTGCCTTTAGTTTTCGAATTGAAAGATGCCTCCCAGCTTACGCGTGTCCTGGAAACAGAACTCTGAGGAGAAGTGGCGCTTCTTCAAGATGCTCTGCGACATCGGCTACAAGGAGATCGAGGTCTCCTTTCCTTCCGCCTCCCAGACCGACTTCGACTTCACCCGACGCCTAATCGAAACCCCCGGGGCCGTCCCCGATGATGTCTGGGTGCAGGTTTTGTCGCAATGCAGAGAACCACTCATCCGCCGGACTGTTGAGGCGGTCAAGGGTGCAAAAAACGCCATCATTCACATTTATCTTGCGACGAGCCCGTGCTTCCGAAACATCGTCTTCAACTACACCGAGGAAGAGACCATGGAGGTGGCTGTTAGGTGTACCAAGCTGGTCCGGTCCCTGACAAAAGATGATCCCTCCCAATCCGGCACAAACTGGCAATTCGAATTCTCTCCGGAAACCTTTTCTGATTCTTCGCCGTCCTTTGTACTTCGTTTGTGTGAGGCAGTCAAGGAGGCCTGGGGGCCAACCGGCCAGAACCATGACAAGATCATCTTCAACCTTCCTGCAACAGTCGAAATGAGCACACCCAATGTATATGCTGACCAAATTGAGTATTTCTGTACTCACATCAGCCAGAGGGATCTCGTATGCGTCAGCCTCCATTGCCACAACGACCGGGACTGTGCTACAGCGTTCGTTTATTCCCATTTTGACCCTCCTCATAGGATATTACAGTTTATAACTAACAGATGTGTAGTGCAACAGAGCTAGGACTAATGGCTGGTGCTGATCGGGTCGAGGGGTGTTTATTTGGGAACGGTGAACGTACTGGCAATACGGATCTCGTTACCTTGGGCCTCAATATGTACTCTCAAGGGCTATCACCTGGGATCGACTGTCAGTACCCTTCCACACACGGCGTCAAGATATACCTGACTTCTGACTTCTTTTTAGTCTCAAATCTGAACCACATTATCGATGTGTATGAGGAGTGTACCAAGTTGCCCATCCACGCTCGTGCTCCATACTCCGGCTCCCTCGTCGTTTGTGCGTTCTCCGGTTCACATCAAGATTCGATATCCAAGGGGTTCCGGGATCGCGAGCGGAGAGACCTGGGTCCAGAGGATTCCTGGGAGATGCCCTACCTGCCCATTGATCCAAAGGATATCGGTCGCACCTATGAGGCCATTATCCGTGTCAACTCGCAGAGCGGCAAGGGCGGTGCCGCGTGGGTCATCTTCAGGAAGCTGCACCTCGATCTGCCCCGCGGCCTGCAGGTGGCGTTCTCCAGCGTGGTACAGAAGCAGGCCGATAAGCTAGGACGAGAACTGAAGCCCGACGAGCTCACGGATCTCTTCGAGACGACCTACTTCCTGCGCCAGAACCCCCGTTTCAACCTCGTCGATTATTCCATCGTTCCAGACCGATCTCAGTCCCCTGCGCCGCCTGCTCAAGGAAAAACCCAAGACACCAGGGATCTCATGCGAGTGTTTGAAGGTGTAGTGTCTGTCGATGGTGAGGAGATGCAGCTACGTGGGCGCGGCAATGGTCCAATATCTAGCCTGGCGGCAGCCCTCAAGGACGTCGGTGTCGACCTCGAAGTGCAGGATTATAAGGAGCACGCGATTGGCGAGGGTAGCGGCGTAAAGGCTGCTACATACATCGAGTGCAAAGATTCAAACAGTCAGCAAACGGTATGGGGAGTTGGCATCGATAAGGACGTCGTTCAGAGCTCACTTGTTGCCTTATTAAGTGCGGCAAGCAACGTAAGTCTCAGGCGATCTGTCCCCTATATGGAACGTACTATCTCGTATGGACACTAATGCCTTTAACCTCCGCCGTTCAGTTCATCTCCAGCAGGCCGACCAGCCCGATTCTGAAGCCTGTCGCCACTCGGCCATCAGCTGGCTGTCTGGACCCGAATGCAGCCAACGGGGCCGCTAAGGCGTCGGCTAGCGTCCACCAGAGCGGTTCTGGAGTAGTAATCTCAGTCCTGGAGGAAAAGGCCAATGGCTTGTGAAAGGTGCCCTTCAGCTGCTGGGGGCGGGGTCATTAATCCTTGTTTCTACAATTTCTCATTCTTTACGGGAGCCAGTTCGCCGAGCATGGAAAGTCCCTACATACAACGGGCTGGAAAAGAGGGAAAGCAAGCCTAAATCGATCCATCTCGAAGATAGAGGTTTCGCGCAAGGCAAGGCGGACAAAATGAAACCCAAGCAAACGGCGATCTGCTAGTAGATGCGGTTAGGAGACATGGGAGATATGGGCAAGACACTCAGAGATCTGAATCTTGTTGGAGGCATGGTCCTTTTGCAGGTAGTCCGGTAGTCTGTGGTGTATATTGGCTTCGAATTATATACGCTAGGGTGTATGTCGACGCGGCTCGTGACGAAATGAGAACAATATTTGGAGTTGAACTTCTGCAGCCACGCGAGATTAGATTTGGACGATGCAGGATGATCGCTAAGGGAGCCAAGGTAAGCAAGTTCTCTGGTTAAGCTGGTGAGGGCTTTTCTGCACTATCGCTACTCTTAACACGCAACTTAGGCCTCCACCACACCCTTCATCCTCCAAAATAAAAGAGGAACAAGGGCCCGCCTTCTCGATCTCGCCAGCACATAACAGAATACAAGGTCCTACCCCTGACTCGGCTAATCCTCTGAACACTGGCCAGCCGACTCGCCGCCCGCCATCACGTTCACCTCAGCGACCATGTCGTCCCGAAACTCTGCCGCCAGCTCCAACAGGTTCCTGAACGCGGCGGCCCCATCGGCGAACGTGTTGCGGCTGTTCTTCAAATCCCACATCCCCAGGCACGTCATGTGGTACTCCGGCCGCCCGCCGGGTTCCCGCGGGGGCGTGATGTGGTGGGTGTGCAGGTTGAGACTCCCCGTCCAGACGTACGTGGCGCTGAACGTGTAGGCGGCCCTGTCGTACAGGGGCTCGCTCAGGCCGTAGTTCTGCATGGCGTGCATGGCGCGCGCGCCCAGGGCCCCGTGGTAGCACGCGCGGCGCTCCTCAATGTCGTCCACAAGCGCGTGCTCGCCGCACACCTCGAGGAAGAAGTTGGGCGCTACGAACTCTCCGCCCTCTACCGGCAGGATCAGCGTGCTCAGCTCGCGCAGGGCACCCTCGTCGACCGAGGCTGCCGGGGACGCGTCGAAGGCCGTTGGCCCTGGCACGACGGGCGCGCGCTCGCCGGCCAGCGGCTCGAGGTTGCTGAACGGGATGTCCTGCCCCCTCATGCCGCCCATGCCCCCGATGACGGTGCGGAACAGCTTCTTCATCATATCGGTGCCCTCCACTTTGTTGGCCTGGTTTTTCCAACGTACAAAATGGGAGCCGGTAAAGACATTTGGCCCGAGCGCGGGGAACGGCCGGCTGAGCTGGTCGTTGATGGTAAGAATGTTGCTCGGCATCTCTATTCCATTAGGAGCGTTCAATACCAGGTATATACCGTTGTCGTGAAGATACTGGGCCAGGTTCGCGTCATATGCCGACAAGGGCTCCGCCCTGGGCTGGCGCTTCAAGGGCCGGCCTGAGCGCGGCCGCAGGAGGTTCCGTTCCTCGGGTGTCTTGTACTGCTCCGAATATTTGTTAGTTGAAGTCGTGTAGAGAGAGATAGAGAGAGAGGCAGAGAGGAGGAGAGAGAGGTTTGGTTCGTGGCACTTACACCTCGGAGGTGGCGGGTGTCGGGGCCGCCGTGCATCGCCCACCTAGCAAGAGATCTAGGGCGTCTCTCGGGCCTTTCTAGTACAGGATAGGGCAATGCCTTGTTCCGGCGGTCGAGTTCCCTAAGTCCGCGTTTCGTAAGCCACACGCGCGACAGATTATTCCAGAACTCCGGTGTGAAGTTCGTTGGGTGGTCGTACCAGCCCGGTTCCGGGGCCGGCAGCGGGTCTTCGGGGGTTTCCGAGGGTCTCTTTTCCGGACTAGCATCCGACGTGGTGTTGTACTGGGCGGCCTGCGATGTAATATTGTCCTGAGCGGCCCTTGGGCTGGAACATTCGTGGGGGTCCTCAAACCCACGGCTGGTACGGCCGACCTCGTCTAAGTCGGAGTCGGCATAGCGGATCTCTTTGTTCTTGGCTTTCCTTTCAGGGCCGCGGCGTGCCTTCGCGATGCGGTTTCCAGACATAATGAATATAAACTAATGTGACGTAGAGATCAGACTTGGTGTACATCTATGGAGTGAGGTGACAACGGCTACTTATCATTGTGGCGTATGCCAGAAAAGTGCGGATCCATGAAGCAGTCTGGTCTGGCGTGGAATGTCATTTAGAGGGGTGGGACTCTAGACATACTCGGTCTCTCGGAATGTAGCATAGCCTCCCCAGTTTTAAATGGCCGGACTTGCCAGCGACGTCCTAGGCATAGTTTGGATGAATTCATTTCCCTTTGTCCCCTAAGCCACGCCAGTGGGAGTCGCCGCGTTTGGTTCTGACGATAGAAGAAATAAGCTGATCCATATTCAACAGAAGAAGGTAGCATACCTTTATTCAAATGCTCCTTCCGCTTCCGTGCAAAATGGAAGGAACAAACTGCGGAGGCGGGATACAACGGGCGAATAATAGTAGAGACGGGTAGTCCCGCCTCCACTGGTGTAAGTGGGAGAACTGGCCGGCCACATCTGTCCGGTTGCCTCGGGTTGGCCTTAGGGTCATTGCGATTTAGCTTGCGCCGGGCCTACTCCAAGCTTATCACCATATCCTCTGGTTCCCTCCAGGAGAAGGCTAGCTGTAGCAGACATTGAGAGATACCCTGTTGGACTTCCACTCAAAGCCTTCACCATACAGTTTTGAAATATCACAGCTTCCTTTTTCTGGGGCCCCAGGGCCAATGAAGCAACAAAAATAGAGCAACAAAACTCTAAACGTAAAACAATTGAATAAAGGTCCGAGAATTGGTGGTTGGGCCGGAAGCATCAGTACTATTGTTCGCTACTAGGGCTCTTCTTTGTAGATGCCAAGATGCCGACATCATGGCCAGTCTGTATATAATCCCTGGCTTCGATTGAGACTCGCGAGTCTCCCACGAGTATAGATATCTCACTTCCATTAGAAACGGATATATAGCAGCAGAGTTCAAGATGGATAACCTGGTATGGAACTCCCCATGAGCCTCCAACCCGACCCCAGCCCCGACCAACAATAGTGTTTGTGTTCTTACCATGTACTCTATTAGGATATCCTTGTCCACAACAGATGGAAACTTGGTCACAAGATCGGCGCTGGTGGGTACGGCGTCGTTTATACAGGTATGCTTGGCCCTATAGCAGATCCCCTGCTCAATGCCAATGCTCACAGCTCTACTTAGCGCTGGACATCTTCAACGGACAAGAGGTCGCAGTCAAAATGATGGACTTCAACCAACATGCCCTGGGTAGCCGCGGCAATCTGGAACAAGAGGCTCTGGCGATCAGCGGCGTGCACAGCACGACCCGCAGAGGCAAGAGGGGGATCCCGCGTGTTCTGTGGCACGGCAGGGAGGAGGACTACTACGTCATGGTCACCGACCTCCTGGGCCCATCGTTGGACGACCTGCAGACGTACTGCAACGGCAAGTTTACGACGAAGACGGTCCTCATGATCGCGGAACAGGCCGTCTCCCTGCTGCAGACCATCCACAACAGCGGCTGGGTGCACCGCGACATCAAGCCTCACAACTTCGTCCTGGGGACTGGACGCAACGGGAACAACATCTACTCCATTGACATGGGCCTGTCCAGGTCGTGGGCAGACGCCGAGAGAGACTACCGACTGCACCCCGACCGCTGCAACTCCTTCGTGGGCACCTACGACTTCGCGAGCCTCAATTCCCACAAGGGAATAGGCAAGTGTCGTCACCTACCTCCCCAACTCCTATATTCTCGTTGGCCTCCTTAACTGACACCCCAGCCAGAGCTCACTTATAAGGACGACCTTGAGTCCCTCGGGTACGTCTTGATATTCCTGCATACGGCAGAGTTGCCGTGGTCGCCGCTGGCGGACCCGAGGCCGTGGACCCCCGAGATGATCGAGAGCAAGAAGGAGGCGACCAAGATCTCAGAGCTCTGCGAGAAAGTCCCAGAGGCGTTCACGAGGTACTTCGAGCACATCCAGAAACTGGGCTTTTACGACAAGCCGGACTACCCAAAGCTCCGCAAGCTTTTCCAACAGGCATTGTGGAAGACCGGGGGGAAGAAGGATTACGTGTTCGACTGGACTGAACAGATGTGGCGTGAGCTGTACCCGCCCACGCCCGAGCCCTCAGCCCGGCCCCGGGTCGAGTCCGAGTAGCGAGACGAGGCTGCTAGCGATCTACGGAGTCTGGATCGCGGTGGGGGTGCAGGGGCGGGTCCGGGCGACGGGAGGCAAGAATGGGGTGCCTGGTGCTATGTTCCGGGACCAGACGAGTACAGAGCCGAGGCCTCCGGCTTCTCATAGATGGAGTTGGCTAAAGGGGCAGGATAGGTAGGTAAAGGAACAGGCACGTCCGCTGAAGGACACTTGTTTGGCAAGGGGTGTGAAGCCGGAGCAAAGTGGCATGTGGATTGGCGTCGATGGGGTACAGTATATGTGTATTATATTTTTCCAGGAAACAGAATAAGAGAGGTTCTTTTATTTTCTATTTCTGGGAGGCTGGGTTTATAGACGCATACAGTTGCTTGAAACGTGTCTTCCGGAGCAAGATGTAAGACGTTCCTGCTGAGTAACACTCACGCCGGAAAGATCAAAGCCTCGAATCCCTCTGGCTACGCTTCCCCGCAACAGGTCGAAAGGACCCAAATTTACCAATATCTTTTGTTTGCTGACGTTGAAGCCTGACGATCTATTTATGTATTGGCGGCGGCTCTCTGCGACAATCCGGCAATGCTGCATGGTTGCAGAATGGTGCCAAGACGTCAAAAGCAAGCCAGTGTCCGTTCATTACCTCCCCTGCAAAAGCGTTCTAAAAATGGGAGCAGGATGGATCCGCACTTAAAGCCAGAGCCGGGGCACACCTAGGGCCCTGGAGGGGGAAACCACCCCCCGGTTGACGCGTCAGAGGGGCCCCTACCCTGCGAATAAAATTACGTGGACCTGGCCTTGCGAGGAACCAACGTCATCACTAGGACCGAGCTTCTTTGGGGGGAAAGTCCTAAACCCGTCTTGGGGCCTCCCCAGCGCCGTCACATCTTTTAACCTATCACACCCCCTGCACCTAGGGCCTTTCACGCAAAGTTCCTTCCACGGCATCTTGTGGCGCAGTTTGTGTTACTTCCTGGACGGGAACGCAAGGCTGAGAGGTTGTTTTTCTCGAATCCTTATTATCGGCGATTCCCTCGATTGAGTCGAAAGCCGCGCGGCGCCGATCCTCTTTCTTCTACCCAAGTATTTGAATATTGGCCAAACCACCGCACCTATCGCCGAGCGCAACCCCTCTCTCACCCTTCACCTCGCGCCTTCATCTCTCATTTCTCGCCCTTCACCTCTCACCTTTCACCTTCGCCTTACAATAACCCGCCACGATGCTGGACGAAAATCTCCCAACCTACCGCTTCCGCCAGTCCCCCGACTCCCCGACCGACAGCCTCCTCCATTACACCTCCTCTGGCTCCGACCCCTCGCCAGCCTTCCTCATCCGCCGCCCCTCACCGGCCTCCTCTCCCGCGCGCTACGCCGCCGCCCTCGCCGACCCCTCCCTCCCCTCCATAATCTACGCCGAGACCCTCGTCATCCCGGACTGGCACTCATCCTCCGCGCCCGCGGACTCCTCCTCGCGCAACTCTTCTCCCCCCCGCGAGCCCGTCACCCCCTCCACCATCACCCTAACCCTCTACAACCCGGACCAGTCCGTAACCCTCAAACACTCCCCCTCTGGCTGGAACCGGTCCGAGAGCTGGGAATTTGAGATACCAGAACGCACCTTCCGCGTGCCCTCCTCGTCGCAGCTCGACCGATCCGAGACAGCCCCCGCAGAGGACGCGACTGTGCCCAAGGTGGCGTTCAGGTGGAAAAAGGATGGGCGAATGAGTAGGGACATGACCTGCTACATGGTGGGGCGTTCGGTGGACGGCAGGCGGAGCAAGGAGCCGGACATCACGGTCGCGCTGTTCAGCCAGGGGAAGGAGAGCTGCGCCGTGACGGTGTACGAGCCCAACATGCGCCGCGTGGAGATCGAGGACAGGAAGGGGCTCGAGGTAGTGCTCCTCCTGGGCGCCGAG
This sequence comes from Microascus cirrosus, assembly GCA_030271035.1. Taxonomy (NCBI): domain Eukaryota; kingdom Fungi; phylum Ascomycota; class Sordariomycetes; order Microascales; family Microascaceae; genus Microascus; species Microascus cirrosus. The sequence continues at coordinate 21,977 of JAMBUN010000297.1, read as the reverse complement.
GCGATCCGGAGCCTGTATCTGAACGGCACCAAGGGCGACCCCTTCAACCTCTCCGCGGGGGGCAAACGGCGAGAGTCCCGGCCCTCGCGACCGCTGGGAATCCCCGCCGCCACCACAGCGACCGTGACACCCGCTATGACACCCGCCATGACGCCCGCGATTGCGCCCGCCGCGAACCAGAAGGCGGGGGCGGGTGATCGCGAGAAGAGGGATCGTGAAGAGCAGGATCGCATACGGAGGATGTTGAAGGAGGAGGAGGCGCGCGAGAGGAGAAAGCGTGAGGCGGAGGTGGAGGCCGAGACGGAGCGCCTGCGGAAACTCTACGGAGTTCCCGGGTCTGAGCCGCCTCAACCTCACCCGCAAAGCGGGCCCGGACGGCCCCCCCTCCCCCCACGGCCGGGCAACTCCCCTACGACGCTCACTGCGCCGACCATGCCTCCCCGGCCCCTCAGCGCAGGGCCCTACGCGCACGGCGCTCAGGGGTACGGGTACGCGGCCGGCCAGAGACCTCCTTCAGGCCCGTCGCAAAGCCAGGGACAGGGGGGCCATAAGAAGAAGGTGGAGAGCATCGTTAGCGGGTTCTTCCGCGGGGAGAGGGATAGGGAGAAGGAGAGGGAGGAGGAGAGGAAGAAGAAGGTGCACAAGAAGAGGAGCGTGCATTTCTAGGCCATGTCAGGGAGGCGTGATGCTTGTATATACAAGGTTCGGCTGCATGGGACGGCGTTTTGGAGGATTTCGTCTTCATTAGTATATCCAAAATACATCCGGTACCTTTACAAAAGCCGGAGTGGAACTCCCGAATTTTCAGTTCACACCACCATCGGTTCCGCTCGTGAACCCTTTGATATCTCATATACATACAATTCCTACAATATCCCTTCCGTTCGCTGAGTCTCGGACTACCCAGGACCCACGCTCTCCCATATTTTACATACCCCGCGTTGGTATTCCCTCACAATCTTGCCCATGTCACCCTCTCCTTATATCCAAGCTATATCTCCCAGCATTTCAGGACCTTTTTCTTGTCCGGATATATCCAAACCCTAGACTTCCCAGATAATACGACCTTTGATGCCCAAGATGGGTCTCCGGGGCGGGAGTCTCACGCCCTGGACACCCTAAAGTATCACCCGCAGCGCTATGCAGCCAACAAAGCCCGGGGAACAGAAGCGTCCCAACTCCAGCACGCACATCCTTTCTCGCTCACAGCCGGGGCCGGTAGAACCACATCACATTCAATGTCCCGAAACCCGCCTCTCATATAATCCCTCCTGGAGGGTCATACCCTGTCGCAGCGCCCCTCGCCGACCCCGCCAGCCCTGCGCTCCCGGGCGTCTCCCCACTCACATCCACCTGCGCGCTATTCGTCTTCCTCAGCATAAACATCGGTTTCTTCCCCTCCCTGTCCAGTTGCTTGAACAGGATCAGCGGCTTCTCGTCCAGCCCAAGACACCGCTCCTGGTCCCCATATACAATGTACAGCGCGTACTGGTCCCACGGTGCGTTGATCTGGTACTTCTTCAGCGCCGCGGGAAGCACCTTGTGGCACGGGTCGTCCATGCTGACCCTGAAAGATTTGAAGATCTCTACCGACGCGTTGGAAGAGGGCGTGTCTGGCGCGGGCGTCTCCTTCCTACGAGGTGGCTGCTGCTGTTGTTGCTGCTGCTGGGAGCGATCGTTGTCGCCGAATGTGGAGCGCGCGGAGGAGGAGGGAGCCTCGCGGTATGAGCGTGAGGCGAGGAGCGTGGTGCCACCCACGCCGGCTGTCGCGGGCGGGGAGGTTGGCGACGGCATGTTGGGCGGGGGGAAGCTCGGGGAGGTGTTCTGGCCGGAGCCGTTCATAGCCGCGAGGTGTGACGAAGACATGACAGCGCGCTCGGCGGCGTTGGACGGGTCCAGCGCCCTCTCGGCGATGGTTTGCTCGTGCGTCGTCTGCAACGGCGTTGGCGAACTGCTTTTGGGCATAGTTCCCGGTATCGGACCTCCCAGCGCCAGCTTCTTCGTCGAGTACTGCCGCCGGATGCTGCCCGCGGACTGTGTCGATGATGGCGTCGGGGCCGGGGGTGAGAGGGTCGACCCCTCGTAGCTGTAGGTCTGGTTGTTGGGGTTCGTCGGGAGGGGCTGCTGGGCGTCTTTGGCCAGGCGCAGCGCGGGGAGCATGTCCTCGCGCAGTCGGCGGGAGTCCTCGCTCAGTCGGCGGAGCTCGTCGCTCAGCTGGCGGAAGTCCCTCTCGAAGAGGTTCATGCGCTCGTCGCGGAGGCGGAGCTGCTCGACGAGCTGCTTGATGTCTTTTAGCGTAGCGTTGGAGTACTGTGCTTCGGCGTCGGCGGCTGCGGGAGGTTAGCAGGGGGGAACACTGGGCCGAGGAATGGAAGTTAGACAGAACGTACATAGCGGCACGTAATGGTCGCTTTCTATCTCGACGTCCTGAGCTTTCTTAACGTCGTACACGCTCTTGAGGATGGTGAGGCGGTGGCCCACGCTAGTGATGCCCATGCTCTTGAGGTCATCGTGCAGCAGCGCTATTAGCGCCTCGCCCACGATCTCATTTTCTGCGTAAACGCCCCGTTAGTATCATTCATCTCCCTCGTGGCCCCACAAACCGTTGGAGGCCGGTTTGCTTTTTTTTTTCCCCCCTTTGTCCCCGGGTTTCACCCACCTATGAAGACGTCCGAGTACTGCTGCAGCCCGATGGTGCTGATAAAGTCCGCACACTCCTCGGCGGTCCACTCGGATATGATAGTCTCGGGCAGCCTGTCGGCGCTGGAGCGGTGGCCATACGTGGTGGGCGTGTGCTCGTTAGACGAGGGGAGTTCCGAGTCGTATGGGGAAGGGTCGTCGAGGACGGGAGAGCTGTCGGCCACGGCGCCGTCGTACTCATCATCGGCGTCCGAGTCGGGGTACGCCGTCCCGGAGTCGAAGTTCATGGTCGCGCGAGGGGTGGTGGTGGTGCGTCTGGGGGTGGGAAGGCGATCGTCGTGTGCACTCAGGGCCCGGTGGCTGGGGTTCGGCCGGGGGGTTCAATCGGTCGCAGGCCGGGGGAGAGAGCTAGCTCGTCGTCGTCAGGAGGCCGGGGAGGGGGAAACGCCGCTGTGATGGGGGATGGCTCGATGGGTTGCCCAAAAGGCTGAGGAAGCGCCGTCGGGGAAGCCAAGGAGAGGAAGGGACGGGGTCGACAGAGAAGCTGACTGGCTGGAACGGCGGCGTCTGGAGGCGGGCGGGTAGAAAGGCCAGTTTGTAGCGAGGATAAAAGGGGATCGCCGGGCGCTTCTCCCGGCAGATATGCCTCCCTTCACAGAACTAGCCCGACGAAATATCGTCTATCTGGCTGACGTTTCTTTTTGTTTCTTCCGAGTTGAGTCCCTTTTTGGGTTTCCACCTTGATGCGGAACGAAATGGGAGGGACTCGCTGGAAGATGGGGCGGAACAAAGGCGGATGGAGAGGGGAGAATGGGCAGGAGGGTTTCTCCAGGCACGACGCACTGTGCACGAGGGGCGAGGACGGACCCAATTGGCCGCCGCAACACGCTGAGCACTGGGCGAACCACCACCACAACACCCCTTTTGTACACCCGTACCTGGGAGCCTTTTGCGCAACCCACCCCCCACCAAAAAACTCAGGGGCTCAAGGGACGCTACGATAGCTTCCCTACCCCCTCTCTGTAACCACACGGGTTTCCAAAACACAAGCACAAGGACAAAGTGGGTGGCGCCACGCAAGGACCCCGAGATTCTCCTCTTTCAAGAACCAGCCTCTCTGGAGTCACGATGAGGAGGACAAGTACAAATGTCCTGTACTACTGGCCCATAAGGTCGCTGGGAGGGACTGGAAGGTACCGTACGACGTTGGGCCTTCCCCGGCCCGGAATGGACCCAGGCCAGAACGGCCCAAGATGCTAAATCGGGACGGATCCGAGCCGAGGGGCCCGGAGCCTCGCGTAAATCGGATGCATTCCAGAAGGGTGAGAACCCGCTGCGCTGAGCTTTGGCCCCAAGTCCTGACAGGGATTGCTGACTGCACCGTGCTAGGCGCACGGGGATAGAAAGCGCACTGCCACACAAGAACCTCACGGCGAGAAGAGAGAAAGCCCCCTCACCCGGGGCCGCGTGGCCTGGGGAAGCTTGTCGCCTCCGCGCCACGCGGGGTGCATGCGCCTTGATTCACCTAGACATGACGACAGGCTTCGGGCTGTACGGGGACGGCAGTACAATACAGGAGTTGGGCCATCCTCACGTAGCGTGCTGTGTTCAGCAGCACCAGCAGCACCCTCGTCAGAACCTTACCACTCTATGCATTCGACGCCGCATTGGGTAAGCAACCGCAGCATCCCGACAGCACCGGCCTCCGCGCAGCTCCAAGCCCACAAACTGTATCCAATCCGCCGACGTGCGTCACTAGCCCTCCCCAGACGCTGAACACGAGGATCTCGAAACACGGGGCCCTTATCACCACTTCCCATTCCCTCAGGCCCCGCCACAAAGTAATTATCACTCGCCCATACTCAAAGCCATATCCGCCAAGGACACCCAGGTAGCCCCATTGAGCTCTCAGCCCCATTGCATATGTGATCGATAATTCAGCTCAGCTCAGCTCCCCTCCCTCCCCATCCGTAGATCCCAACCTCCCCCACATCCACATCCCTTTCCCCATCTCCATCTCCTCACAAAGTCAGAGAGAGTTAAAAATCCCCTCGAATGCCGCCATTTCCTTGGAAAACGGGACCTCCCCGTTTCAGATCCCGCTCCACATACCTGTATCGGGTAAAAGCCTCCATGGTCACCTTGCCCCGTCCAGCGCCCGTCTCAGTGGGAACAACTTCAAGTCACGCTGGTCCAAAGGCCGTGGAAGGTCAACCCCAACACTCTGGGTCCCTGGATTCTCAAGTGCCTGAAGTTCGTATTCTCTTATACAACCCACATACATCCATTAAACTCACTCAGTCCCAAAACCACCGCTGGCAAGCAGGCCCAGAATAATTCCTATTAATACTACCCCAACTCCAAAACCATGCTTATAGGTACACAAAAAAGGGAAGTGATACGTAAGGGCTTCGAAGACCCCCATGAAGAAAAAAAAAAAGTGTAACCACCCCGGTAGAGGTGTAGAAAGGGCCCAAGGCCAAGGTGAAGAAAAATGTGCGGCAGTCCCGGACTTCCCGTCCCGATAACCTGTCCACATGCCCAAGAAGCCAAGTGCAATGACCAAACCCATCTATAACGATCGTAGAACCACATCAACGCCATGCCCTCGTTCCCCCACTTCCCTCCGGCGGAGGCTGCCGGAGACACTACCTCAGCGGATGCTTCACATCCTCCGCCCCCGCCGCAATCACGTCCTCCAGCTTCCACCTCGGCGGCACGATCCTCTCCTCCCTATTCGCCCCCACGTCCTCCCCCTCTGGCACCGGGTACGCCCCGCCCGCAAGCCCCGTCGAGTACTTCAACTGCAGGATGTCGCCCGCTTCGTCGCACGCGGCCAACAGCCGGTCCATGTCCTCCTTGTTGTGCGCCGCCGACACGCAGAACCGCGCCCGCGAACTTATCAGCGGCGTGGCCGGGTACCCCACCACCACCACCGCGATCTTGCGCTTCAGCATCTCGTGGCTGAACGCAGACATTTTGCCTGGGTGGTAGAGCACCACGGGGATGATCGGCGAGTCGTCGTGCCCGTACGTGATATAGCCCAGCCGCTTGAGGCCGAGTCGGAGGTACCGCGAGTTGAACGCTATCCGCTGCAGCCTTTCCTCACCCTGGCCCGGGCAGAGCTCGCCGGAGATGATCTTCAACGCCGCGAGGATCTGCATCAGGACGCTGGGCGCCGGCGACTCGGCGAGCTGCGTCGCCGCGTTGGTGCTCTTCAACTTGTCAATGATGTGCGCGTCAGCGGCTATGTAGCCTCCGTTCGCGCCAAAGGCCTTGGTGAGCGTGCCCATGAGGATGTCCACTTCTGAGGGGTCGATTCCAAAGTAGTCGCAGACGCCGCGCCCGCGGGGGCCAAGCGCTCCTATGCTGTGCGCCTCATCGACGAACAGATAAAACTTGTACTTCTTCTTCAGCTTGAGGACCCCGGGAAGGTCGCACATGGTGCCCTCCATTGAGTACAAGCCCTCGATGGCTACCAGGATCTTCTTCCACGGCCGGTGCGTGCGGGGCTGGCCCTGCGAGATGGCCTCCCTCAGCACCTTCTCGAGCGCCTTCATGTCGTTGTGCTTGAACGACCGGATGACGGCCCCCGAGAAACGAGCGCCGACGCGGATCGAAGCGTGGTTGAGTTCATCCGAGATGATGAGGCACCCCTTGGAGACCAGGGCCGGGAACGACGTCGCGTTCGTCACAAAGCCCATCGAGAATACCATCGACGCGGGCTTCCCCACGAAGTCGGCAATCTCCCTCTCCACCTCAAGGGCGAGGTCCGTGGTGCCGGCGTCGCCACGGGGGCTGCAGACACTGACGCCGTACGTCCGCACACACTCCTCAACAGCATCGGCACACGGGCCCTCAGACTGAGCAAAACCTAGGTAGTTGTACGAGCTCATATTCAGCGTCTCAGTGTAAGTGCCCGTGTACTGGTAGGTGCGGTTGTAGTCGTCCGACTTGCGGTCCATTAGGGTGATGAAGCGGCCAGGAACGCCAGTGATGGGCCGGGCGAAACAGTCGTCGAGGCGCATCTTTAACCGGCGGACGTAGAAGTTGTCAAAGTCGTCGTTCAGCGGCGCGTAGCCGTTCTGGGCCTTGAGCGCGCGGTAGTGCTTCGGGTCGCCAAAGCGCTTGCCGAAGAAGTCACGCGCATGGCCAAAGGCGATCAGGAGAAGATAGCTTATGTAGGTGGTGAGGACGTAGTAGTAGGCCGGCTCGTCGATGACGGGCTCGGCAAGCGGCTCGCCATGGTGCTTGCTCACGTACAGATGGTCGGGAGAGTTGAGGGGGCCGAACTGGGCGTGTACCTTCCTTTGGTGCTCGTCCGTGGTGGACGAGGACACGAGGGGTTCCGAGACCTTGGTCGGGGGCTCGTCCGCGTCGGCCTGAGAGATGGAGATGGAGGGGACCGGGGGGGAGGTGTTGGGTGGGGTCTGGCCCTGCTGCTGTTGGGCGCCGAGTAGGGTTTGCTGGGCCAGGGTCTGGTCCTTGATTTTCGGGTTGGCGAAGAACTGGCTTAGGCGATTCCCCTTCGATGAGGACGGCCGTCTCTCCTTTTCAGACATGGTGGAGCTCGAGAACGGGTTCGGAAGTTTCCGGGGCATGTCTATCAGGACGGAGGAAGACGATTTAGGGGCGGATGGTGGGAGCGTCGACGCTTCCTTGCGGCCGAGGGACTGGAGGCAACACCGAGATTCCTCGAGGTGGGACGGGGGTAGATGGTCAGGAGACAGAAGCGGCAGGCTGCAGGTGGGAGGCGGTTAGTATATACTTCTGCCGGAGGATGATGAAGGCGGCAATAGATTGACGCAGGTCTGGCAAGGCGATGGTGCAGGGTTGCTTCCAAGAGGAGGGGTGACGTGAGGAGCCTCGAGGATAGGAATGAAGTATAGCCGCGGACGGAGTCATGGAGAGGCAGGCAGGCAGGCACGGCTGGTGATATGGGCATTTGGCTGCAAGCGCGATGGACAATGGGGGGGGGGCTGGGGCAGGCAAGTACTCACGCAAGAGGCGATCGAGGAACGGGCGATCTTCAGGCGATCGCCTTAAGTTCCGGTCGACGCAGCGGGACAAAGACGGCCGTTTGCGCGCAATTGCATCGACTCAGGTAGGGAAAGTCGTGATCCGAGATCGAGAATGTGGTGGCGAGCGAACTTCGTTCCGGCAAGGTAAATGCGAGACGGAGCGCCGAGCTTGCCGTTGGACCCCAAGAACCGGGAGCTTCGGAAGAGCCGGGGAATTAACGAGAGCAACACTGCTACGTAGTAGGCAGGGCTGGGGGAAGAAGCGTGGGTATTAGGTAGTATGCGAAGATTCAAGACATGAGGAAGGGAAACATAGGAGATTTCGGAAAGGAAGAAAGAGGGACAATGAACTGTGCACGAAGTTGGTTCGTGTGAAAAAGAAGTACGTGTGGATAAAGCTCTTGGGGTGGGAAAAAATTTCCCTCGGCGGCCTCGGGGCGTTCCTTTCAGGAGGTGAAGCTGCGGTGCGTGAGGGACACAAATTAGCCCTGGGGGGAATGAGCGCTGACCGGGGGGTACAGGGAGCGTGCGTTCCACGGTTTCCAGGGCGAGAGCGCCCCTCTGGGCCCCAGCGTAATTTTGGGATGGATCCGCGGGCCCCCTGTAACTGCCCCACCAAGGAATTCCCTCGGCGCGGTGAATCTCATCTCGATTCGCTGCCTATTCGAGCTTAATCTGTGTATCCACCTGAGCCTGTCTCTTCACCTTCAGCGAGCGGCTTTTCCTACTGCATAACTGAGTCAGGAGAGTTCTGGCACATTGGCTATAGATCTCGATGACACGGAATACAAGCTGTTGACTCCGCAGAAAGGAACGAGATCGGCCGGGAGCCAAGACAGGATCTTACAGGGCGTCCCAGACCCAGCCCCGGATGAAATGATGACGGGAGCCGCCAAGACAACCCACCCAGCCAGGTCCAGACCGCGGGATATTGGCACAGGGAAATGGACGGTGTAAGGGCTGATCCGGCTGTCTTGGCGCCCGCGACATCGGCTCCCGTCCGTCCTGTGTCCTGTCGTATCTCGCGTGTCATCCGTCACGTCAGGACGCATTTGTCTCGACTCGGCTGCGCCTTGAAGCGTGGCTTTGCCGATCCTTCGGACTGGGAAGCGGATCGGCTACCACGTCCTGAACCCGAGTCATGGACAAAGGGGCTGCGGGCTGCGAATTAAGTTCCACCTCCGCGTTCTTTCCAGCCACGGCAACTAGGTGCGACCGCAGTCCTGGGAAAGACTCCTCGCTCGACGTCACTCCGAACATCCCACCAGCTCGGAGCCGATTCGCCGCGGCCTGCATCGGAGTGCCGAAAAGGCTCTCGACGGATAAGCTTATCACAGCCAATGGGAAAGGTGGTAGGCGAGGCCAAGTGCCGGGCATGCCGGGACGCGACGCGAGTGGTCGGCCAGCATTGAACAGTAGGAATGAAGCTCATTTGAGCTCGTTACCAATTAAAGGAGCAGCCAAACTCAGGGGGTGGGGCTCGAAAACAGCGGGGCTGCTGTGTGAGTTTTGCAGCGTTCGAGCCAGAAACGGTGCGAGTCCGATTCCGCACCTTCATCCATCGCCGTGGGACGGGCATGGTGAATAATAGGCTCTTCGGGTTCCTACACTGGTTCCCGTACCAAGTCGTTGCTGTTGGGTTTGATATTATTATTAAAGTTGACTCTTACATAGGTAATGTCAGGAAGAGCTTCCGTGAGCTGAATTTGACTGCGACGCTCATGTCTTGCCCCATAGGTTCCGATAGCGCTAAAAGAACCGCTGTGCCCCGCGCTGCTCCTTGACTCGTGAGTCCATAAGCCGACTCCGGCATCGTCCGTAGCCCGAGGCAAGCCGTCCGGACTTGACCAAATATATCCCCCCGGACCTCACCAACACCGCTCTATTCGTCCCAATCCAACACCAAACGCTTCAATCTCCTTGGCTCCGCCCCGTACTGCGGTTCTCACTGTAATACCCACCCCCACCATGACGCAGAAGCACCCACGCGAGGTCCTCTGGGCCCCGCGGAACCCTCGCGAGACGCCCATGTGGCACTTCATCGAGCGCGTGAACGAGAAGCATGGGCTCGCCATCGAGGACTACGAGGGCCTCCTGAAGTGGTCCGTCGAGAACGTGGCCGCCTTTTGGGAGGAGGTCTGGCTCTTCTTCGACATTAAGGCGTCGCGGCCCTATGACAAGGTATGCGGCCCCTCGGACAACCCCACTATCATAGCGATCACCATAGATATCCCCAGACGCTACACCCTCACGGGCGAGAGTACTGAACTCTCGCAGGTCCTCCCGGCGGAGCACATGTTTCCCCGCCCAGACTTCTTTTCCGGCGCGCGCCTCAACTTCGCCGAGAATCTCCTCTTCCCCCAGGACCGCGTCCCAGACCCCGCGGCTCCAGCCCTCATAACAACCACGGAGCGCCCCTCCGACACCGTCGAGACCACCTGGTCCGCCCTCCGCGAGGCCGTCCGCCGGTGCTCCAACGCCCTCCGTGCATCGGGCCTACAGCCCGGCGATGTGGTGGCCGGGTACGTCTCGAACCACGCGCAAGCCATCGTGGCCATGCTGGGCGCCGCGGCGGTGGGAGCCGTGTGGACGGGGATCAGTCCGGACAACGGGGTGAGCGCCGTGCTGGACAGGCTGGCACAGATTAAGCCCGTTGTACTGTTTGCGGATAATGGGACGGTGTATAACGGGAAGGAGTGGAGTAGCGTCGCGAAGACGGTGGAGATTGCAGCTGCGCTGAAGGAGGTAGGACTGCGGCGCGTTATCGCCATACAAAATATCAAGGACCACGAGCCCGCGGTTGAGGAGGTCAAGGGGCTAGGCCTCGAGGCCGAGGAATACGAGGACTTCCTCTCCAGGTGCGTACCCCATCTGTGACTAGAACCCGTGTAAGTGACTAACACCCCCAGCGCCCCTGACAAGCCCCTCACCTTTGAGCAGCTCCCTCCCTCACATCCCCTCTACATCCTCTACTCCAGCGGCACAACTGGCCTCCCGAAGGCCATCGTCCACACCGCCCTGGGCACCCTCATCCAGCACATCAAGGAGCACGGCCTTCACTGCTCCCTCTCTCCCTCCTCCCGCATGCTCTACTACACCACCACCTCCTGGATGATGTGGCACTGGAGCGTCTCCGCCCTCGCCATGGGGAGCACCCTTGTCCTTTACACCGGCTCACCCTTCCGCCCGCATGCCTATCTCTCCCTCCCGCGCCTTCTCTCTGAGTTCAGGGTAACCCACTTCGGCACCTCAGCCGCCTACCTCACCGCGCTAGAAACAAACAACATACGGCCTAGGGATGACCCTTCGCTGGACCTTTCCGCCCTCGAGGCGATCTACTCCACCGCTTCCCCCCTCCCGCACTCCACCTTCTGCTTCGTCTACGAAGCCTTCCCGGAGAAGGTCCACCTCGCCTCCATCACGGGCGGCACGGACATCATCGCTCTCTTCGGCGCCCCGAACCCTCTCCTCCCCCTCCACCCAGGCGAGGTCCAGGCCGCGGGCCTAGGCATGGCACTCATGGCCGTCGACTCCCTCACCGGCGAGCCTCTCCCCGCAAACGAGCCCGGCGACCTCGTCTGCCTGAAGCCCTTCCCCTCCCAGCCCCTCACGTTCTTCGGGCCCGGCGGCGACGAGAAGTACCGCGGTGCCTACTTTGACCGCTTCTCGGATGTGGCGGGCGCCAAGGGCCCGGTGTGGCATCATGGCGACTTCGTCCGCGTGCCGGAGCCGGAGCTAGGGAACTTGGTGATGCTGGGGCGCTCGGACGGTGTGCTGAAGCCTGCTGGGGTGAGGTTCGGGTCCGCGGAGATATACAACGTGCTGACGCGGTTCTTTGGTGCGGAGGTGGAGGATGCGCTTTGTGTCGGGAGGAGGAGGGAAGGGGATGCGGATGAGACAGTGTGTCTTTTTGTGGTTATGGTTGGGGGGAAAGGGTTTGATGGGGAGGTGAGGGAGAAGATTAGAGGGGTTATCAGGAAGGAATTGAGCCCGAGGCATGTTCCTGGGGTTGTGGAGGAGTGCGGCGGCGGGATACCCAAGACGACCAACGGAAAAAAGTGAGAGCTTTCCCCCTTTTCCCCATCTGATGTGGACCCCCTTGTCCGAGCGAGGGGTGGGTGAATTACTGACAAGTGAGGGATAGGATCGAGGTGGCCGTGAAGCAGATACTCTCCGGCCTCCCCGTAAAGACTAACGCCAGCGTCGCGAACCCCGAGGCGCTGGACTGGTTCAAGGAGTGGGCCAAGAGCCATTGAGGACGTCCGCGGTCTGAGGCGAAGTACTATTGGCAGCTTTTTTCAAGAAGAATCATGGGTAAGGACTGGTAGAAGAAAAGTGAAATAGAAGTGGTAAGGCCGCATAGCTTGGGCTTTATTGATCTTCACTGGGATGGATAATAGGCGTAATGGATAGAACCACAAGGTCAATACCTCTCCGTCAAGGCCGGGGCTGCTTGGGGTGCAGGGGGTGTCGCTGGCCGGAATGTATGCTACCAAGCCATACGTAATTCTGGGTCAGGCACACGAGAGCTCATCATATCTTCTCAGGGGAACTCCCCACTACTTTTGAGAGTCTCTCACCCCTACAAGGCTAGACACCATCCTTCCTTGCTCCCATATCTCAGGTCTCAGGTCTCATGTCTCATGATCTCATGAACCCCATGAGCTTCAAGGAATATTCTTTTCCAAATTTTCCAGTCCAGTCTCGGATAAGACTATTACAAACATTTTCGCTGCGTAACCGTACTCGTTCCCGGTAAACCCCACCCCTTCGTACCGCGTTACGTTCTCTTTCTTCACTTTGCTATCCTTATATTCCATAATCCATTCTCCATACCAGGTTAAGCAAAGGGGCGCCCTCCCAATGGTCACACCGTTTCATCTCCCTTCCCTCCAACCCACGTATAAACGCCAATTTCAGTCCCTAACGATACTTCCCTTCTCACCCTTGTTTCAAACTTACCCTCCAAATCCTCCATCCAGATTAAGCCCCTGATCCATGACCATATACTCCAGCAGGTCCATCCCCCCAACGTTAACTCCCTCTGCAGTCATCGCTACCGCCCCATCCCCAACATTCTGGAAGAACGCCGGTCCCGGCGGAAGATACCACATCTCGTTTCCGGGTGTGTTCCACTCCTCCCCGAAAGCGCTCTGCCCGTTTGTTGCCGCGGCCCCGGTGCCGCTCGCGCCGGACACCTCGACTAGGTTGTCCAGCGCGGCTGGCGTGCTGGGGTTTAGCGCTGAGCCCGGACCGGACGGGTAGGGGAAGTTGCCTGTTGAGAGGTCGAAGGGCGTGGCGGATATGCCTGCTGAGGGCGAGCCGGGACGATCTACTTCCATTAGGTTCACTTTCTTAGGAGCGTCTCTCGTGAATATTGGTGACCTACCAATGCCATTCTTCCCCGCCTCCAAGCCCGCCCCTTCATGCCCCTGCACCCCGTTCGCGCCCTCTCCCGCCCCACTGGGACTCCTCTCTCCATTCGCGCTCGCCGCCTGCGCTATTGTCGGCGCCTGAATAAACCGGTTCCTTAGCCTGCTCGTCAATGACTCCAGCAGATCCGCGAACCGGATCCCCAGGTGCACATCGTCCACCACGCAGTTTCTTAGCGCCTCGACCGTCTCGTCCATGAGGTCGATGCTCATCTTCACGTCCGCGCGGGGCGCCCCCAGCGCGAACGTCTTGAGCAGAAACATGGCCCCGCTGATGATCCGGAAGTATGTCCTCACAGGTGCGTGCTTCAGATAGCCCCCCGGTAGTAACCCGTCGACCACTGTCCGTAGCAGCTGGCGGCACCCCTCGACGACCTCCTTGATGTACTTGTTGTCTGTGATGCTGAAGCCCCCAAGCTGGCCCAGCGGCAACTTTCCAAAGTAGCTCTGCGTCTGCGGCGACAGCTGCGCCGTGCTGCCCGACGCCGCCGCGGCCCCGCCCGTCGCCGTGTTGCCCGCGTTGCTGGTGCAGCGCTCTACGACGGCCTGTAGGGACAGCGAGTTGGCGTACACGCGCACGTACTCGTACTCGATCTTGAGCACGTACTTGATGAACGGCGGCAGCCGGAAGCGCTCGAACTCGTTGTGCCACACCTCTAGGAATGGCCGGAACTCCTCGAGCAGGTCCAGGTACTTGCCGCTCCGGATGATATTAGCTGTGTGCGTCCTCGAGCGGAAGAGCTTCTCGTTGCCGATGTGCATGATGTTGCTAATGCCCGCCCAGCAGTGGATCACCTGGTCGTCGAGCTCGAGGTCCGGGATGTAGTTGAACGAGTTCGAGAACGACGTGTTGGTTCCTGGTGTATTGCTCTCAGCGGCCGCGGCAGTGGAGGGCGGTCGTCGCCGGGACACGGCCGGATCGCTCCGCCTCAGCGTCTCGGACACCATGTTCGTCCATCCCAGCCTCCCCGCCAGCTGCGTGACGTAGATCAGCAGCAGCCTCTTGATGCGGTACGCCCGCTGGCGATACCCCTCGTCCTCATACTCAGGCCGCGTTATCGCGCCATCTTGGAGAAGCTCGTCGATGTCGTCGAAGACGCCCAGTTCGTACGCAAGACCCGTCGCGGTGCTGAGGAGCATCCAGCACATGCGGTCGCTCCTCCACGCTGGCTCCAGCCAGCTCTCTATCCGCTTCCCGCCGACACCAGCACCTACACGACTGTTGCTCTCGCCCTCGCTCATGAGGTTACCATCGTACGGCGGGAGCATCAACTCGTCGATCGCCTCTGGCGCCGGGAAGTGGAGCGCCCGCGGGTGCCACTCGGTCAGGATCATGAGCGACTCGATCGTGCCCAGCGTGCGGAGGCTCCCCTTGCGCATACCCCGCCACGGCGCAGTGCTGCTGGTATGAGCCTCGCCAGTCACCACGGTGGTAGGGGAGAACAGCCTGTTGCCAAAGGCTTCCTGGCCCCACAAGCACCTCTCAATCATGCCACGGAGATAGGTCCATAGCTGTTCGTGGATGGCATTCGACCGCGACTCGCCGCCGGTGCCGGACACCTTGTGAAATCTCGACGCTATGGTGAGGAGTGTCACGGTAAGGATAGGTTCTTCGGTGAGTAAGGTATGGTGCGTCCCGGGTTCCTTAAACGTGGGTGGGGATATGGGTGTAAGAGGTGAGAGGAAATTATAGTAGCTGGAGCGGTGTTAGAGCGAGTATGTTACACATTCTTTGAATGGATCGCGTTCACTCACTATTGGATGTATTCGATGGCCTCCTGGGCAGAGAACCAGCCCGCCCTCACGAACCTGAACCGACTCCACGCCTTGATAGCATCAATGTAGCCCGGGCTGTTGGGATCGCAATCGCGGTCGCGATTCATCAGAGCTGGGTCAATAGCAGGCTCCATCTTGACGCTGCCGGTATCAACGGATCGCGACTCGGGAGCATCCCGGCGGGATGAAGACGGAGTGGGGCGGATAGGCGGTGGCGGAACGGGGCCCACGACCGATGGAGTACGTTCGTGGGATGTCGCAGTCACTGCGTCAGGTCTGTATCGAGGTGAAATGTTAGCCAAAGTCTCGTGATTCTGTATCGACTCCTGCCCCAGATGGTGCTGGTTGACCAGAACAAAACGCACCCGTCGGTAGCGGCCTTGTACAGCAGATCAAGAGCGTCATGCGTGCCGTATACGCCTCTGCGCATCACAGTCTGCGCCTCAATATTCTCCACCTGCGCATTCGAGTCCTCGGGCACGTTTGGTGCGAAGTCGCTCTGCCGGCTGATCGAGCTCGTGCGGCCTGTGCTCGCGACACTACGCGCAGGCTCAGGCCGTCTCAGCGGCTCTCGGCGCACGCCAGGGCCCGGGGTGATGCTCGCCTCTCCGCCGTAGCTCCGGCGCTCGACAGGCGGCGACGGTTCGCCGGTGAACAGGCGCTTCCGGCCGTTGCGTATGATGTACTCCTCCGCATCGGGGTCCAGCGCGTCATCGGTCTTGCGTTTGCGGCGCGTGGCGCTGAAGTAGCACTCCTTGCTCTCGCGGCGGCACCGCACGCACGGCGGGTCGCTTGGGTTGTCCACGGGGCCTAGGTCGCAGCGCACCTTGCGGCGCCGGCATGGTATACACGCCTGGTACACGCGCTTGTGCTGCGACTGCGGCTGGTCGGGGGACGTGTTTGTCGGCGGGTGCGATGCGTTCGAGGTCTGGCTCGCAGCGGTGGTCGAGCCGTGGCGTTGGTAGTTGGACATTGCGCCGCGGGGGTGCGCCCGCCCGGATTGCTGGGCGACAGGATTGGCGATTTGCGGTATGGGCGGCCACTGTCGGAGTTTGTGGGTTGGTATCGGCTCTGGGGGTGTGGGAAGATTTGCAGTGGTCGGATTGAACTCGGTGGGGATGGAAGATGGGTGAAGTCGGTTTGCGGCGGGTTTTGGTGGTTGAGGGAGAAGGGAAATTGAAATATCGGCGTCGGGAGTGGAGGCAGCTGCGGGGTTCACAGCGGTCGTGGTCCGTGTGGGAAGGCGGTCTCTTTGGCTCTTTGCACACAGGCCGGTATTCTTTCTCTCCTCTCAGTGGTCCCTGCCCCGGATTTTTTTTGCTGCTTATTCTGTCCGACGTTGTGCGCCGTCTGGATAAACACCCCAGACGAGTGGTCGCGACCAATGGCCCGGGACGGCTAGACTCGGGTTGGACGGGCGCTGCTGTGTAGATATCCGAGCGCCGTCCAGTATAAGACTGGGATTGTCCACCCAGAACCCGGTCAATCAATGGGGTGTCAAAGGTCGACGACGAATGAGAGCGTCAACAAAGAAAGGCACAATGAGATGTCGGGGAGAGTCTCATGGAGCGAATCACACTCAGAGACTGTGGAGCCCGGACTTTTATGGATTCGGTGTGCCTGAAGTCAGATAACACAACGTTGGGCCTGGTGGATAGCCTCTGCGGTTCGAGACCCAGGGGCTGCCTCAAATGAGGAAAAGGCTCAATGGGCCGCGGGGATGTCATGCCAGAGGGGTGGCTGTACAAGTTATGGTCACGGGCAGCCGATTGCTTTTGTCCGATTCACTTCACGATGGATCGGGCGGCTTCGCGGTGTGTAAGAGAAAAGGACAAGGGCGGTACAAGAGCATGCGGCGCCGCTCGTACCGCAGACCCCATGATACGAAGTGCGACAGGCTCGACATGCAGGCCTTTGGCGATATATCCACTACTGGTTCGTACTAGACAGCAAAGGGTACATGCCGTCGTCTCGTACACGCGTCAACTGCTCTTGAAACGGCTCCCGCTATTACCTAAAAGCTGCCGAGTCGAGACCACCAAGCCGGCCAGATTACCCCATGGAATCGACCTCGTGCATGGAAGCGATGGATATTGACATCTCCGAGGTTAAGAGCACCCAATCCAGTGCAACATCTCTTCCGCATGCATCCCAGAAATTTCATTCTTGTACAGGCCTCGAGGAAGCTAAGCTTCATATTATAAAGGCAGAAACGTACACCCATAATACTTGGAGCTTCGCTTCACTGAGCTTGATCCAAGTCAGTTGAGGCGTCTTAAAACACCATATATAACCCTATTACTCCAAGGTCAAGGTTGGCCTATCTATCTTCGAACATACATAAACACTCTCACCTTCGCTACACCCAGTCTAAAAGTATCCTCGAAGCCAGATTCCACCTCTCAGAAGTATACAGGGAGGAAGCAACGGTTGTCAGAAGAGGTGAAAACTTTCCGACCAAAAGTGCTGTGTGAGTGAGTGCATTGGAAGTACGAGAAGGGAAGGTCGAAGCAGAGCCCCACCGAGGGGTTCCCTTTCCTTCCCCGCTGCAACTGGCTCGTCCAAAAAGGCCTGCCACCCCTGTACAGCGTCGGAATGTCCAATGGCACATGTACTATTACTCAATTAGCACCAATGCTTTGTCCTCCTGATCCTCAAAAGAATAACCTTTTCCCTATCGTACCCTGTCCGCATTCAGATAAAAAAAGCAAACGCCTGAGAAAGGTCACACCCTTCTCTGACATCACAACACCCCTGACTCAAATTAGGGTTCGTCGGGCCCGGAACAGCTGCGCCCGAGTCACGCGGCCAACACCCCAAGACTCCCATTGCGCCCTCCAGCCGCCTCCTCACTACCGCCCCTTCCCCAGGCCAATCGAATATAATACACTACGTTTTCGCTGCCTTGATGCAGAGGAAATCACTCACATGACCCCCTTCACATTCCAATCGCCCCTGGAGTTTGGAGAACCCCCCGGCTTATGACATCAGCGTCTGAGGACTCGTGACCATCCAAGCCGGGGTCGATTCAGCCATCGTTAATCAGGATGGCGTATTGAGATGGCGTACCTGCATGGGATCTCTTGAGCATGGGATCAAGCATTTAGACGAACCGGAAGATTTTTGGAACGAATGGGGGCTATCCCGCGCGAACGATGCGCCAAAAGCCCAACGTCGCAGCCCCACCACCGCCATCGAACCTCTCAATGCAAGCCCAAGCAAACAACAATATATGCAGTCCACTAAAGCTATTATTAGAACTCACAAGAAGAGTCGAGATTTCTAGTGAAAGCTAGCAAGTTTAACTCGACAGAAAGATCGGAAACAAAATGACGATTGAAGGGTAAGAGATGGCCAAAAAAAGAAACTTCCCCACCAAGGGTCGAACTTGGAATCTTCCGATTAACAGTCGGACGCCTTAACCATTTGGCCATGGAGAATTTAGACGCTCGTTGCAGATCCTGTTTGCTACGGACTTCTTAAAGCAATGGAACATGGCTTTTTTCCGAGACCCGATGTGGCGTATTTGGTCCGGAAGTGGGCCCTGGAAGTTTGGGGTTCGTCCACAACAGTATGGGGTCCTGCATTTCACGTGATCAGCTCGGCCAGCAGTACAACGGGCTTTTCCTTGGAGCCTGAAGGACGCTCTGTGCTTCGTAGCCCTAATAACGACAACCATCGACCTCCCCTTTTCGGAATTCTAGATTTCGTAGTGTGCAAGTCTGCAAAAGTATAGCTAACTCGCGCGGTCCGCCGCCCACATTGAACCGCTGTAATTAGCCGGATGTGTGTTCTACTAGCGCTCAATTGGAGCACCTTTGACGGCATAAAAGGCCTCCCCCAGTGCATACTCTCATTCATCACCACCTACGCGTAAGTTATTGCAGATAACTGCTTCCACTGACTCAATCTAAAAGCAGACCTAAAGCGCAAAATCATTCCGCATTTCCCGAAAACCCGAATTACCTACTCAACTATCCCATCCCCAAATCTCCCCTCCCGAATTCCCATCCCTAACTTCACCCCCATGTCCTTAGTATTTCCCGGGCAGTCACCCAACCGCCCTTTTCCGATCCTGGTCCCATAAGACCTCGAAATTGCAATAACCGCTTCCGAAGGAGAAAACAAATCTCAAAATCTCAGAGCCCTTTTTTTTGTTTCTCCCGTTCTCGTCGCTATCCCGAGACCGCAAAAACCGAAATAAAATCCATAGGTAGCGATTAGGGGAAGGACATTCCCGCAGATTCTAGCCCATATCCCTCCAATTACAGCCCTCTCCTTGGATACTCTTTCCTAGACTGCACCCAGGATCCTCGGCTGGCCCCATCTAGGCAATTAGGCCCTTCTTGGACTGTTCATTAAGTTTTGTTAGAGGCCGCTCACCAGCGGTAGGTCGAGAGCACTTACCAGATGATCCCAAAGCATCTTGGTGAGAATGTCCGGCATCGTGTAGAGATCGATCGAGAATTCGCCCGCTTCGAGAAGGGTGTCGACTTAGTAAATTTTAAACTATCAGGATGGACTTCCACATAGGAAAAAGGGACGCGCAACCGGGGAACGGGAAGAGCCTCGCAAGACAGGCAAAACCAGGGAGGGCCGGAAACTCACCTTCGACATCACTCTTGATGTACGTGTCTGGGCTCTTGTAGTCATTGATCATCTGAATTATCTTCAGGAGGTCGTCCTCCTCGAGCTTCTCCAGCGCATCAGCAATCTTCTCAAAGTCGTACTTCTGCGAGCTGCTCTTCTTTCCCGCGATGCCCTTCTTCTTGGGGCGCGAGTCGTCGTCGGGAAGAGGCCCCAGTTCCCGGAGCTTTTCCTGCAGGACTTGCGACGGGTTCTTGAACGAGACGCTCTGGACCGACTCGTACTTGTTTTGCTGGAAGTTGAGGTCATGCTTCAGGGTGAGCTTGGTCTTTTCAGTGTAGTAGCAGTCGATGTCCATCTCGAACTCTCCCCAGCCTTCATTGTTACAGGCGAAAGGTGGTCTCGTGAAGGCTAAACAGGATTAGTACGCCGCAGGCAGATAGACGCGAGTGGAACACTTACTCTGCATGGGGTTTTCGAAAGATGGGTGGAGGTGGTAGACAACCTTGTTGAAGCAGTCGGCAGGGTGTTCATTGCCCTGGTCGTCCACCATGAACAACTTGATAGTCCATTCACGCATGGGGAACTCCTCGACTGGGGAAGGCTTGTCACTGTCAGATCGTTAGTTCAGGTCTTATGCTTTCAAAGCTTTACAACGCAGGATTCGGCACGAGCTAATAGGGAAAGGGGGCAAGACTCACACGACATTCTGCTCCGTAACGAGCTTCACCTTGCGCTGTTGTTCCAAATGTCAGTATAATCCATGTCAGTGCCGGTAAAGGTCATGATGATGTTGCCAGGCGTGTTGTAATCCAAAGCCCCCAACGCTCCCCGAACTTCGGCGGAGCGCTCCCCAAGCTTCATCAGACGACTTGGCCGGAGGGCTAGCCAACACGCTTATCTGCGGTGGTGTCGCCGAGGTCAAAGGAGTGGCTAACCTGCGTAGTGACACGGTTGGGACAGGTCCCTCTGGCCGCCTTGCCCCTGCCCCTGCCCCTACCCCTGCCCTTGCGGGGTTCTGCGAAGGTGACCGTCTTGCGCTTGGTCTGGGCACGACCCTTGGGACGAGGCTGCTGGAGCTGGATGGCATCGGACTCCTCATCCTGCGCGGTAGCCTCCGCGGCAGTCCTGGTGGCGGCCCGAGTCACTCGACGGCCGTCCATGATTGGCACGAAACAATAATATCAAAGGAATGTTGGGAAGACAAAACTAGGGTGGCGAGTGAGGTTGGAATGGCTCGATGCCGACGTGTATTTTGCGAAGATAAAGTGAGGAAGACGTCAAGTCGCGTCTGAGAGGAAAGAACTGAAAAAGCGCCGATGGGAAGGCGGCAAAAATAAACCAGAAGTAATTCAGAAACCTCGGATGTTGACAAGGAAGGAGCTGTGGCATTAGAAGTGCAAAGCGTGACTGCCTGGAGCTCAAGCTGGACTGGACCATCTCGACAGGATCAGGATTGTAGTGTAGTGGGCATTCCATTGTCATAGCCTCCTGGGCCATTAATCAGGCAGTCCATCGATGGCAAAGCAATCGAATCAAAGAAGGCCTTGCCTGAAGTCCACGATGCAGCTTAGCCATCTCGGTGAGTGAGCCACATGAGGCTGCTGCATCCCCAACACCACCGGAGGTCGCGCCAAGGCAGCTCACCATCAACTGCACAAAGCGCCTTTCATCCCATTGCATTCCATCCAAATCAAAGGGGACAGGCCTTACAAGGGCAACCAAGAGCAGTAAGACTGCGGAAAAAGACAAAAGCAGATGAAAGACAGCAGAGCAGAAGGCCCAAACATACCTCGACAATCATCTTGGCTTAGAAGCTCCTAGCAAAATAGCTGACTATGCCGATTTTCCCTCAAAGAACGGCCGGGAAGCAAATGACCTTGAGATGGGAACCCACAGAAAACGCCGGATGGTCGTGTCTATCGCCCGATGAAGAAGGAAAGGTAAGAAAACACCTCGAAGGGCCCGAGGTGAGAGAGTCGAGCAAGGTGGATTCCTAAGAACGGTGTGAACCGATAAAATTGCAAAAACCAGCGATGAGCGGCGTCCCTGTCCGAGAAAAGGGAAAGTTCTGCCAATAGGAATCGAGGAGAGGGGAATTAGATGATAGCAGCGGCGTACGGCGAGTTATCGATCAAATGTGACCGTCGGCTTCGATGAGAGACAGGCCCGCGGGTTTGTGGTTTCGTGGTGCGATTTAAAAGGCGAAGCCTGGGAAAGAGAACTGGGGGTGAATTGCGCAGCGGTGGAGACCTTCTTTCCTTCGCGGGTGGCGTCCGCAATTGTTATTCGGGGCAGGCAACCTCTTTTTTTTCCCTTCCCACTTTCTTCCCTCTTCCCAAACAGTCGTAAGATATCTCGAGATAACGCGTGATAAGCCCGATGGATTTTCGTTATACAGAAAGGGGGGCAAAAAGGAAGAGGCCAGGTCCGGGAAACTTTACTTTTCGCGCGGAAGGGGGCAGAGAAAGGGCCACAGTATGAATTATGGCGGCGGAAATGGAGTCTGGGCGGGTGGGCG